>APFE031690510.1:0-26857 GCA_000404065.3 Pinus taeda
ATTAGCCTCATGAAGGTTGTAGGAGCATTCGTCAATCCGAAAGGCATAACCAACCATTCGAAAAGGCCCTCCTTGGCTTTGAAGGTAGTCTTCCACACATCAGAGGGTTCAATTGGTACCTGGTGATATCTTGACTTCAGATCGATCTTGCTGAAATATTTTCCCCCCTTTAGTTGGTCCAAGAGGTCATCAATCCACGGGACCGGGTACCTATTACGGGCAGTGATCTTGTTCAGCGCCCGATAGTCAACACAGACTCTCCAAGTCCCATCCTTCTTTTGTACCAACACGATCAGGCTCCCACAAGGTGATGAGCTCGGATGGATGTGACCTTTCTGAAGCAGCACCTGAATTTTCCTCTTAATTACATTGTTCTCCAGAATGGAGCACTGATAAATTGGTCCATTGGGTAGCGGCGCACCTGGGGTCATATCAATGGAGTGCTTGACTTAACAGTGCAAAGGAACCCCTACGGGGGAGGTGAAGATGTCCTCGTACTCCTCCACGACCTTGTCCATCTGTAGTTGTTGTGCAGAGGGGCCCTGTGTGGAGGTCGTGGCCACTGTCTTCTTCTTTCCTTGAGGGCGTATCATCAGGAAAACAAATTTCTTGGTTTTGGAAATGAGCTTACTGCATTGTTTTGTAGTAATCAAAGAGATGGCGGTAGGCGGTGCTACTCTAGTATCCGGTACAACTTATTTCCCAAAGTAATAAAAGCACGGGGCATTGATTCATATACAACATTCCTCTTCCACAAGTATGGTTGTCCTAATAATACATCAAAAACTTCAAGGGAGCAATGTCACAAACCTCATCTGTGAGGGCTTGATGTGTATGGAAGGTACACTGCTAGCTCACGAAAATCCATCCTTGTGAACCACATGATGGTGTATGGTTGTGGATGTCTGTGGTCGAAAGCCCAACCGCTTCACGACCTCTACCGAAATGAGGTTCTTTTGGCTCCCACTATCAACAATGAACTGTAGCGGGGAACCCTTTACCCACATCTGGGAGTGGAAGAGGCACTCCTCCTCCTCTGGATCTTCGAGTTCATTTTTCTGGATCTTGGCGGTAGCAACAGTGGCGTTGGGATCCGCATCAATGATCTGCTTCCCGTTGTCATTCCCGTTATCAGGTTTTGACTCAGAGTTGGAAAATGCATCTAATTCTGTAACCTTTAGCTCAGCCACCAGTGACTCCTTGGCCCGACACTCACTTGTGTTGTGAGTGGAGCTCTTATGGAACTCACACCATTTTCCCGTGTCCTTTTTCGGCTTCACGACTTTGTTCTTTGCTTGCATCTTTGGCGGGTTGTCTTGGGCTACCCTACCTTGGCTTTGTCCTTTGTTCTGTGGTTTAGGGGCACCTTTCCCTTGCTTTGGATTCACAGATCCAAAGTCTCGCTTCTTTTGTTTAAAATTCTGCTCGACCTTGATGGCATATCGGTACGCTGTGCCGAGCGAGGAGATGTTCAAGAATTCTATTTCTTTCTGGATGTACTTATGTAGGTAGCCGCAATATTTGAGTATCAAATGTTGTTACGAATACTTGATACCCAATTTTGTGCGAAGGGTATGGAAAATATTGGTGAACTCCGGCACGTCTTGGTCCCTTCCCTGCTGCACTGTGGTCCACTTTATGTATTCATCCTCATAGCTTCCGACAGGGTAGTACTGCTCCTTGATGGCATCCCGGAATGAATTCCAGGTGGGTGCAGTTGAAAATAGTGAGCCGATATTTTCATCCTTCTGCTCGTAGTAGGTTTCCCACCAGTCCTTGACGTGGGGGGCTGCTTTGAGAAGAGTGAAAACAATCTTTTCCTGACTCGAAAATTCATGAACAAAAAAATAACCCTCTAGCAGATTTAACCATTTATCTATGGCATCTAAGTCTATCTGACCCTCGAATATGGGGATTTCAAAATTAACTTGTACGTTAAAGGGCGTGGTGTTTCTAGAGTAGCTGCTGGAAGCTGATGTGTCGCTCCTGGGTAGCCATTGAAGGATCTCAGCAAAGTTGTCCATCATCATGTTCCGTTGTCGCTTGAGGGCTTCTTCGAGCAAGATTTTGATAGGATCTCCTCCCCCCTCGTCTTTCTTCTCATCCGCCATGGGAGGCCATCGGGATTTGTGAGGTTGGTATTGCAAAGGTTCGACCAGTTCAAGCCCTAACTCCTAATGTGGATTCCCATGACATTTATTGTGCTCTAGTTTTGTACTTATCTCCTTCTGAAATTTCTTGCTTTACTATTCATTAGGAACCACTAAGGAAATATGGGAGACACTTATGCATCAAGTGATTCGGACTTAAACAGGAACACAACAAATTACAGAGATAACCATAAACACATATATGCAGCGGAAATAATACTTCATTTCATTAATGTAAAATACTGAAATATGCTTGCAAACAGTAATGGAAATAAACCAGCTAGGGTGATGGTAGCTTATCTTTGAGAAGAGATGTGTGGTGGCTACATGTCTCTGAACTATATTACAATGAGGCTCGAAGGCCTATTTATTGTTGAGAAACAATGGAAAACCCTTAACATTCCAAAACCTAACCCTAGAAGATGAAACACCAAACTGTGGGCCCCATTTGGGTACATTGGTACATCAACTTCTCGGGGTCGTAACTTTGGCATACGATCTCTGTTTGACACTTACAATAGCTCGTTAGAAAGATATATCCAAGCACTACCACTTTGGGAAGGGCAACATCGGTCCCAAAAAACGTCATTTAGAGCCTCAAAACGGCTCCGAAAGTTCAAGACCCGAAAAACTGATAAAAATAGTAAGTTGTGCTACAATTAAGGAAACTGAAAATGCTGAGAGAAACACTGGTGGGGGTCCAGGTGGACTTGGCAGGTGGCCACCAATATCCACCTGGATCATCAAGATACTTTTTCTAGATGTAAACTTATCAATGGAAAAATACATCTGAAATTAATAACTTCAAGTAGATTGAATCTCCCACTCTCCCAACATGTTACATAGTATATGGGAACTCAAAACAACGTTGAGTCATTAACATTTGGTGCAGGGTTTCAAAATCAATGTTGTGTTTTCTTTTTTTTTCATGGCGGTTTATACCACATGCATCTAGGTAAATGAAACTTTTGTGTTTATATATACTATACTCCCCCATATATTTTGACACGTTGTGCACTACGTAGGCACCCTTCATGGGATCCTACCTCAATGCTTGGAACTAGGTTTGTATTGTGAGCTTTGATGTGTGTTGAATTGTCTGTTTTGTAGCATTGACACTTAGCTCATGGACATATGTTACTTGAAAATGACTTGGAGATTGGTCCTAAGGGGCCAATATTATTTTTATAATACAACATTAATTCTAACCCATCCAAGAATGCTACAAAATCATCATTAAAGCTTCAGGGGCTATAGAATTTCCAAATATTTAGGTGCTACAAAATGGCCAAAGCTTCAAGTGCTACGAAATAAATTGGCAATGCCCATGAGCCTGCATAAAATTTATGTAGTTTTAACAAGTACCAGGTCAAAGTTGTGAATGTATATATGTGGAGTTATGCAATAGTGTCATTATGTATGATATCTCTATACCAATAGTTGTACAAAGGGAATTTGAATTTTATGCAATGTTTGTATGGACAATTCAGGAGGGCTAACAAATTTATGTGGTACGTTATAATGTTACCCTGCACTTTAATAATGTTTAATTTTATGAAGTTCATTTCCAATATGTTTTTTAAATAGTTCGACCTTCATTGTACATACTTAAAATAATTGATATAAAAATTATTCCATCTCTTGCAAGTCTTCAAACAAAGGGTAAATTTTCTTATCCAATTTGTGGTCCTAAGATTAAATCTCGCCATTCAAGAAGCTTAGGAAATGAGGTGTTTGATTAGTATAGGCACTTCCTTTCTAAGAACCATAGGTACTGAAGTACTGAAAAACAAATTTTAAATGAGAAAGAAGAGACTGTAGTAATACCACAGAGAATGACACCTCGTGCATGGAAGTTGCAATATAATAAAGTCTCTCAAGGTATGGATCTAGTTGTCAATGTATCAATATACATCATATGTTTGGATTATTTTATCTTTTTATGGTATTTTCTTCAATGTACTAATTGACAGGCTATATTTTTGTTATAATATCTTCATCTATGATTCACGTTGTAGGTTGTGAAGGCATTAATGATAGGACACTTCCACAAGGAAAGAAAAGTTACCCTAAGAAATTCAATAGACTCACCTACTATGAGCACCTAGAAATTGTTCATTTGTTTGATATAATGCGCATCAGGAAGAATGTAAGAGAGATCTTATGGTGAATCTTAGATGGAAGGAGAGATAAAGAAACAAATTGCCAATATTTTTAATGACATTAAGGAGGTCGACCATGCATCAAAATGTGATTCATTCAAATAATGATGGAGATGGCCAAAATATAAGTACCCTTCCATGGTTATTAACAGAGAAGCAAAGCAAGCATGTTAAAGAGGTTATTGTATAATTTTCTTGTATATTCAAAACTGCTAATGTAATTTATTAAAACAAAAGTCTTGAATCTACTATACTCATCAACGGAAAGAAATTTAATGGATCGAGAAATAACAACAGAAACATGAGACAAGATCTGATCACATATGCTCAAATATTTATCTAGGGGAAAGAAACTACTCTATTCCCCTTACTATATGTATTGCATTAATCAAATAATATGGATGAATACAATATGTTGTACTCAACCTTGAGCTCATCTTGCACAAATATTTTCTATCCTCTGTCTTACTGATTGCCTTTGGCCAATACTTAGCCAAATTTCCAAGCCTCCAAGATCCTATTTCCTTGTGTTGTTGCTCTAGGAAATTAGCCCCTATTAAATAGGAATTTCCTCAATGAGAATTGCACAATACCTTTAGGCCTTCCTTTGATTGCATGCATGACCTGTACAATTTGGAATATTCTACAACTGATAGTACACTTCCCTTGAACTCCAATCTCAACTGGGTAACTCAAATTTTGTGCATGCATGAGTAAAATTAGGCTGATTGATTAGTTAACTAGTTAAACACTGAAGTTACACCTCACTGTTATACCTTCGACTAGTTCTCTATCAGTTAGAACATGTAAACTGACAATAACTCAACTTAACTAAATTAAATTGCTACAACTGAAATTAACTCAACCTGGGCTCCTAAAATTTAGGAATCACTTCACATAACTCAATTTATCCCTCCAACTCAAATTAACTAACCTATGTGAGTGATAATAACTCAGTTAACTCATTCAAGTTCTTTGCTGTTGTGAAATTTCGATTTTCTCCTAATTTAATTAAAGACAAAATTAAATTAGGAATTTCTTGTTGCATTTTTAGCACTCCCTCTCAACAAGAAATGGATTATTAGATACCATAATCCAACACCTTTGGAATGTACTTCATGCAACACTTCTCACTACTGTTGTTCCTATTGCAACATTTGCAACTAAAAAGCATCCAAAAAACAAACTAAATCAACTGTGCCTGCAACTGTGTACTGGGAAAATTGAACTGTTGCTAACTCTGCTACTGAGCCTCTTGCTCTATTGTAAAAACTACTCTACACTCCTTAATATTTGAATGACACTGACCCTCCTGCTATTAAATATTGTGCCCCCCCGTAGCAAGGAGATAATCCATGAGACAAAAAAACACCTCAATGGACCCTGCCCAAATTTATGGACTCCTAGGACTATTGCTTCACATTGCCCCACCTCACACCTAGAGGTATGAATGCATGTGCTCTCTTTTTCCACTTATCTCAAAATCTCTCCCTACTAGAGGTCTTTGTTTGAGTGGACATTTCCACTTTATATCCTCTCTACTTCTCCATTTGTGGTTGGTCCACAACTTGCTGAGGCTACTTCTTAGGCTCCATTTTGAGAGGTCAATCATGCTCCCTCTCAACCACCAGGTCTCTAACCTTTGCCTTTCTCCTCAAGGATTCACATGAATATTCTACCTCAAGTGCATATAGTTTCTTGACTCTCACACCTATCTGCATCACTTGTCTCATGGTGATGCATCTGAGGAATGTCTTTCCTTTGCTGAATATCACATCATATCCATGCTCTTCCAACAACGTGACGAAAATAAGATTCTTCTTTAGACTCAGAACAAAAATCACATCGTTTAGCCTGAGAGGGGAGCCTAACCCCCTCTGAAAAGTAACTGTACCAATATCAGTTGCACTATACCTTTCATCGTCTCCACACTCAATGTTATTCTCGAGGTCTTTCTCCTCCAAGTCACTGAAGAAATATCTATTCCCCGTCATGTGGAACGAGGCACCACTATCTGGATACCACATGATTCCAATTATTGTTCTTTCCATGCATGTAAAGAGAGTAAAATCAATCTCTAACTGTGAAGTTAGGGCTTCACTTGCTGCTGCTACTATAAGATCCTTCTTGCTTGCCTTCTTTTGTGGACATTTCATGGCATAGTTCCCGAATTCATGATAGTGAAAGCACTTGATTTTGGACATGTCTTTCTATTTTCCCTCTAGGATGGAATCAACCTCACCTTGGCCTTCCTTACTTTGCTAACTAATGCAAAGTCCTCTTCCTCTTCTTTGGATGAGCTCGTGTCATTGTTATTACACCTTATTTCTTCCAGCACTAGATCATACCATAACCGCTCCCACTCTGGTAGTTTCTCTCTAACATTTATTGAATCTTGATATCTTTTCCATCTCTTGGGAAGAACCAACAGAGCTAGAGCTACCAAATATTCTTCAGGGATAGTAACATCGACCCCACCAATTTCATCACAACACTGTGTAAACTTGCTCAGATAGTGCGGAATTGTGTCATTCTTTTGCACCTTGATGCTTCAAATCTTGTCCTTGAGTGCCAACTTCCTGTGGTCACTACTGTTCTAGAACAATTTTTTCAATTCTTGCCACATTGCATACGAAGTATCTTTCCCATGGATATTAGAGACAACATGGTCGCGTACTCCCTCCAATATGATTCTCCTTTCCCTAACAACACACTGCTTCCATTCTGCTATATCTTGAGAATCAGATGTTACAGGCTTCGGGATATCATTATCTATGAATTCCTTCAACCCATTATCTTCCAACACTGCCTCCATCCTGTCCTTCCAAGCAACATAATTCGAACTACCCTCAAGGGCATACTCGAGTCTTAGTCCATAGAAATACATCTTTCTAGCTCTAAAGAATTGATCTGCCTAATTCAATCCACCTACAAAGACAACTTTGAATTCTCTTCTCTAGTGCGATTCCTGCTATGATACCATGTAGAAATTCCTTGTATATTCAAAACTAGTAATTTAATCTACTAAAAAAAGAGACTTGAATCTACTCTACTCATTAAAAAAATAAATTTAATCGATCGATCAATCACAACATAAACATGAGACAATATTCAGTCACATATTCTTAGAGAATTATTTAGGGAAAGAAACTGCTAAAAACCCCTTACTATCTGTATTGCATTAATCAAAGAATCTACATGAATACAATATGCTTTTCTCAACCTTGAGCTCAAATTACACAAGTATTTTCTATCCTTTGCCTGACTTGCTACCTTTGGCCAATACTTAGCCAAATTTCCAAGCCTCCAAGATCCTATTTCCTTGTGTTGTTCCTCTAGGAAATTAGTCCCTATTAAATAGGAATTTCCTCAATGAGAATTGAGGCAATACCTTTAGGCCTTCCTTTGATTTCATGCATGACCTTACAATTTTGAATATTCTACAACTGATAGTACATTGCCCTTGAGCTCCAATCTTAATTGGGTAGCTTGAATTTTGTGCATTCATGAGTTAATTTAGGCTGATTGATCAGTGAAATGGTTAAACACTGAAGTTGCACACCACTGCTATACTTCCAACTAGTTCTCGATCGGTTAGAACTAGTTAAAGTCACAACAACTCAAATTAATTGAATCAAATTTCTACAACTGAAATTATCTCAACCTAGGCTCCTAAAATTTACGAATCATTGTACACAACTCAAGTTTTCCCTCTAACTTCAATTGACAAGCTAATTGAGTGAAAATAACTAAGTTAACTCATTCAAGTTCTCTGCTGATGTGGAATTTCGATTTTCTCCAAATTTAGTTAAAGACAAAATTATATTAGGAATTTCTTGCTGCATTTTCAACAATTATCGAAAAGATTAAATTTCCAACTAGATTTTCTTCAAACATAAAGAATATCCCAACAAACAAAGGTGAATTAGGTGGGGTAAAAAATCATGACTGGCATACGTTCATTAAGGTAATTATTTTGGTGTATATATATTTTATACATTGGTGAAACATCTTGTTAATTAGTGTTTTATTATCTACTAATTTGGGAAAAACTAATGATCAATCATTTTTTTTGTTAAAATACGTTATACCTTTATCTCTCCCAGATATATATGATCTCGGAAAATACATGAAGTAATGGATATTTATGTGCAAAGGTAATTTGTTCAATAAGTTGTTGCTTCACATATATTTCACTACATGTGTTTTTCTCATCATCATGTATTATATTATTCTTTTTTTGTTGAAACCTGTGATTTTCTTGCTTCATTTGTAGATGGTTGTCATCTAAAGAAATCAATAAAGAAGATGTAACATATTGGAGAAAACAAATTCCTTATCTAATGTGTGAAATGAAAAAAAGTATTGACCTTAAACATTTTTCAATGCACAAGAACACTGCCTCATACACCAAGTCGAGGAGAATGAAAAGTGTGGACCTGTACACACAAGATCAATGAGGATGGTTGAGAAGCACTTGATATCACTGAAGGCTTTGGTTAGATAAAGAGCACATCCTGAGGGTTATATGGTTGAGGGATATATGGTATATCAAACCATGGCTTATATTCATCAACATATTGATGAAATAGGAAAAAGTATTAATGTATTGGATCAAATTTGGGATGTCAACTCCATGACGATTTTGAAGAGGAGCACATATTGGGGAAAGGTAAAATGAGCAAAACGAGATGTAAGTTGATAGTGGAGATTTTTAACAAATTTGACTTATTTGTTTTTATGTATATCGTACTTATTTAATTTTTACTCTTCCTTTATAATCCATTATTATGAACGTATAATATGGTAACTAATTATATATATGTGAATTTCTTTATTTTAACGTAGTTGGTCGAGAGTGGGATGCAATACATTTATATATTTCGAACAATAAAGATTGGATGAAGGTATGGATTGAACAATGCAAACAATATAATAATGGTAGGTCATCATGGTATGGTGTGTCTTCATTGGTCAAAGAAGCTCAACATAGTGGAGATACCAATATTACAAAGAGGGAAACTGATTTAGCATATGTTTTAAAAGATTATTAGGCAAGCATATTCACCCATACTACTTAGTATTTTTACAATTATATTGATGCATATGGCGTGTTTTTTTCTTAATTTTAAAATTTTGCAAGTATAAATATGCATGAGATTATCAATTAACAATGCATTTTTTATGTGTTAGATGTATTGCAGTTGAAACACCACAATAAAATGTGGTTCAATGGTTGCAGGTTTCAGATCAAAGGGTTAGATGAAAAGATGAAAAATTCTGATAGTGGAATAACTTCAATATTTCAAGTTATCAATGTTTCCTCTAGAGGTGTGTTTTGAAGAATTTAGCATCTACGGATAAGTACTAATTCAGTAGACAAGTAGTTGTGCCTAGAACAATAGTTTAAAGTGTTTTAGACTTTCCCTATAAGCAATAGATAAGAAGAGAGGATAAAAGGCCTACCTGTAGTTCTGCTTTCCTCTCATCTCCCTTGTATCGATTTCGTCGCTCCTTCTCGTACTTAAATCGCTTGAAAAGTACCGTGTCAACACAACAGAAGATGAAAAATGATCAAAGCATGCGATCCATCGAATATGAATGAAAGGAATCATAAGAAATTCATACATATAAACATTATGAAAGAACACATCATATGGAAAAAGGTTCAATCACTTTATTAGATAGAAGAAGGAATTACAACCATTAGTGTCTGATTCAAAGTCATTCCTCCACCTTGGATTCCATCCACATCACATCAAAAGCAAGACAAGCTTGTGGCATCACATCATTTGCTCCAAAGTCAAGTCTCATAGTAGCATTATCTCCTTACAATTCAACATAATCCATCCCCTGATCACTTAGATGAGTGGTCAATTTATAGGAATATGAAGGAGGTTTTGTCATTAATGGTGACATTGAATGGCCTTCCATACTTAGAATTAGTTCCTTGGAGGAAGGGATGAGAGGATAGGATGATCCTTAACTCATTCCTAATCCATTTTCGAGCTCATAGGAGTTGATAAGATAGGGAAACTTCTAGATAACTCCAAAAGATAAGAATATTCCCCAAACCCTATGTGAATTTCTCTCATTCTTGCCCAGCGCAAGTGAAAGGAAGCCTAAGTGCTCTGCAGAGCACTCTGTTAGTGGACTCAACTGCTCTACAACGCATCTTCATAAGGGATTACCTGCACTGGTCCCTCTAGAGGCAATTTCTGGATGTCTTCAAGTCATGAAACTATCTGGGAAGGAGGCATTCAAAGGGTTGACTTGTTTAGGGCATGAGAAAATTGATTTTAGGGTTTGATGAGTCCTAAATCACTGATTTGAATGTTGGGAGTTGATGTGCCCAAATGGATCTGTAATAGTTGCCCCCTAAAGCATGAAACCAGAAAAATGGTAATGTCGAATGAAATGTTTTACACTGTGATGAGGAGGTATCGAACTAGAAGGTGACCTGCATAAATTACAATACATATATCATGATATTTGATTTTACATGAATAGTTGAGGGAAGGCATATCCATGCTCAACTTATAGACTTTCATTACATGTACATAAACAGTCCTCTACAGATATAGACCCATGATCAGAATGACTATGAATGTAAAGCCATTATACATATGATTTAGTACTCCTGATAGCGCAGCCCGGATGGATGAAACTAGATCCGGGGTCTTAAATCTCATTCAACCGTTCGCTCAAGTACGAGTCTAACCATGTGAATATGTGATCTAAATTCGAACATGGGAAGACACCATCTGACTACCAGCCGATGATGTAAGTTGTTAACAGATGCGAGAGAAATCACCGATAATGATAATGATCCTCAAGGTACTACAGTACATTCTACATGGTGTGAATGGATGAATTAATGTCGAACACCATAGAAAGTCTTTTGGTCGAAGGCCATTGATGTATGCCTATCGCTGAAAGCGAGAAACTTGCCATTGATGTATGCAAGCATCAAGGTACTAAATGGGTGTTTCTAAGTCAACTTCTTGGATAATGAGTTGATGTTGACAGGAAGTGACTCGTCATAGGAGGGCCTTGATGTATCCCACATCAACGAAACAAAATGAGTGTAGTGATTTTAGAGATGGAATTTGACTGATGACAAAAGGTTCAGGAATGGGGGTCATGAAAATGAAGGTTTATGGTATTGCAAAATATGGATTTTGACTGGATGACTTCTCTTGAACATGTCGGTGATACTAAAGTGAATTAGTAACATTAACCCAAAAAAACGTGATGGATGGTATGATAGACCAACGGTATGACAACCATCAAGCTAATAACCCAACCCAAATAGTCACGGTGATGGAGTGAAAGTGTCATGTTCAAGAGCGACCTGCTACCATAAGGTTGTTTTCCCCTTTTCCCCTTTTCCCTAGTCATTGTTGACCAGTACCTCTTTATTTTTATTAAGCTTGAGGAGGATAACATATTCTTGTTGTATAATTTCACCCTTCAGGCAAATCCATCACTATTTTATGTTTTAATGAGTCTAGTGTAGGTGGAACTGAGTCTTGTCTAGATGGACAAGTTTGTCGCTATTTGATATTTTTAATGAGTTTAATGAAAAAGATAACTTCGTACTTTTCATGTTTACAGATTTTGAAAAGGTACAAAAATAAAATTCCACAAGTTCTTTTTCATAAATTAATCTCTAAAGTCCAAAAAAACGTAAAATAATACAAGAGAGATATCATTTCTAATTCATTAACGAGTTGGAAAGGACAAGTGCCCGACAATATTTTCATGTTTAGAGAGTCTGAAAAGAGCTTAAAATAGATAAAAGTGTGCTCTGTGGTCAAAAGTGCAACTTATAATCGAGCATGTTGAATTCTGCAAATCAGTTGTAAACCTGCTCAAAACATCACAAAATGGATTAAAAATAACTGTTTCATAGGAAAAAATAGGAAAATACTAATGTTTAGTCGATTAATTAACATGAAATAAACATAAAGTAAGTTTTTACCATATCATTTTTACCATTTGGAACTTACCATCTAGTTTTGTGCTCTGAGCTCAATTTTTACCTCAAACTTCACTTGCTGATTGCGAAAGATTCTATGGACCATTTCTTGAGCTATCCAGAACAGGTTGGAACTAAACCTATCTACTTTCTTTTCAATTCATTCTTTTGTCATTTCATGCAAGTTTTAGGGATTTTTGGGGCCCCTCGGGTTTCATTTTTTTCTGTGGGATCAGTGCAGGCTTTCACATCAAAACCTACACTAAAGAGCACCTAGATAGAAGGCTAGATGCTCTGCAGCACATTGTCTCTGTGTCTAGGCTACGCTGAGCGCATTTCCCAAGTTGGTTTTAGCTGTTTGCTCCAAAATTTTCCCTGTTTTTGCATGGAAAGGATCCTAATTTGGCTTATGATTGTATTTCAAGCTTTCATTGAATTAGAATGTTGATTACATGGCGAGAAATAGAGCATGAAGAACAAGACATGCTTGCCCTAAATAACCCAGGTACAGTTGAGGCTCTCTTTAATTGCAGGTTACTCAAATAATTTAAGTTGTCTGGAATGAGGCAACAAATAGAACTATTACAGTTCCTTGTTCGTTCATGGGATTCGACAGATCAGACATTTCACATTAGGGACAAGATGGTCCCTATTACTATTGAGGATATTTACTTTCTTACCAGACTGCCGAGGCGAGGTGCCCCCATATCACTTTCTGGATTTGCTTGTGGAGGTGAATCGATGAGAGATTACATTAGACAGTTTTGTCGGCCAGGTACATAGCCAAGCAGGGATGGGAAAATAAACATCTGGGATGTGAATGATTTGCCTTTAAGAACGATCCTCTTTACAATCGCAAAATTGGCTGGTCGTGTGACACTACATCTCATGAACAGATCTTATATGAAGTATGCATTGGAGTGTCTAGAGCCAAAAGTTTTCAACTGGTGTGAGGTTGTACTTTCATTGCTAAAAGAAAAATTGGCTAAGGTAAAAAGTGGTAAGACGAAGAATTTTTGCTATGGTTCAATCTTGATTGCTTTTGACTTAGAGAAAATCCCATAAATGTAACCACGACATGTATCACTGGGTGTGGCTGGTCCTAGAGATCCACGTATGTAGAGGTGGGTCGAATTGATGGCTCGACATGCTGATCAGTCAACAATCATTTTCTCCCCTGCATTTTTTAGCTGGCTTGAGAGACAACATGTCGTTATTGAGAAGCATCCATACTCAAGGATGGATTATTGTGGAGATCCAGATTTGATTTTACTAGTTGGAGCATAATGGGGTGCTATGGGTAAGTTGTTTGACCAAAGTGTTTTTGGATTTTTCAAGTTTCTACATGTTTTTTGTGTTTTTTTAATGTTTCCAAGATTAAACTAAAATTATTTTTATGCATATAGATGTGGGTACTATTTGACTTGTGGTATGCCAATAGGTTGTAGGTGATCCAAGGATATTTTTCTTATAGATGTATGAAAAGAATCACATGTGAAAATTGCAGCTTAACACAAAAATCTAATGTGCACCCAAGAAAGAAGAAGAAACACATAAGGCATAAAAAGAAGATAACAAGACTTGATAATGGAGTTCATCCAACTCGGACTACGTCTCCGAGCCTTTCTCGATCAATGGGGAGGCCTTTATTTATTAAATGGCATGAAAGGAAGAGAATACAATCATCAATTACATAAAAAGAGGCTTATACCTCCATTATGGGAGATCGCTGAGAAACGTAGAACTCAATGGAGAAATGGGTAGCACCACTGCGTCCGTGGCGTTGAGAGGGGCAGAAACCATATAAAAATTGCCCAATTAAGACAAAATGAACTATAGGCCCTCCTCACTACTCCTGCTTTGAATTGCATGCCAAAATCCTCTTCCCCCGCACTTCTTCCAATCATCGGGCTTTTATAATGTCTCTTTTGTGACAATGGCTCCTTGCAAATCGGAGATCTACATTGTTAGAATAGAAACCGTTCAGGTGGAAGGGTTAGTGGGCACAACTAAACCCTGAAGATAACTTTTAATCATTTAAAATGATAATACACAAAACATTGAAAAACCCAACCACAAATCCTTTTACTCGAACTTCAAATATATCAAATCGGGCTCATAAATCTATCGGGTCCACGTTATATCACAAACCGCTATTGCTAAGGTCAATGGCCCTGTATATCTAGAATTTCCAATCGCCGATATGCCGATTTACTGATCATCGATTGGCCGATTGCCGATGTGCCGATAGGCCAATCGCCGATACACTGATCACCAATATGTTGATCACCGATATCGCCGATTAAATTTGGACCATTGATTTGTTTCCGATCTGACGACTGAGATTGTATGTCACCATCAGCATATCACATCATTATGGTCGAGGGTTCCTTCCTTTGGCATCCTCCGACGCCGATTGGCAACACCGATCGCCGATGCCGATATCGGCAATTGCTAATCGCATGTCTTAATTCCCAATTGCTGATACCGATTGCAATTGCTAATTGCTTGCCTTAATTCCCGATATTGCACGCCTGCCTTCCTCTGACCTGATATATCAGAGATCGCCGATCAGGGGTTCTGCTACCCTTTCCTTAATCTACCTTTGGATTCCTTCCGATGCGATTTTTCCTTTTAAGGCTACAAACCCATTTTTTAGGGAAAAAGCCTCATTTTCCAAAGGAACAAGGCAATCTTCTTTCTGCCATAACTTCATCATCTGGACTCGGATTGGAGTGCCGTTCACACTGTTGGAATCAGGGTGATGAGAACTTCGATCTAATTTCAAGATAATTGATTTTCTGCCACTTCGAATTTTGAGTTTTTCCATGCCATTGTATCTTAAGATCCACCTAGATCAATCCTCCCCATTAAGGATCTTTTGGACCACCAAAAGCTTTCATTAGTCAATTGGCAAGTGAGGGAATTTTTCCCTCACCCTTTCCTTCTCCAGCCATTTTTCCTTTCTAGGGTGCATCCCCTTGAAACCAACTCGAAGGTATTCCACATATCCTCGTTGTGAAGTCCTGGCTCTTCTGTCAAGGATGATGTCTTCAGGTAACTCATCGAGATATTCTGGTGCAAAATCGTCAACTGTAGGAACTGTGCCCACCTCATCGGTGTCCATGATCAATGGTGGTTCATACAGATTTAAGTTCTCCACATTCACTAGTGAGTACATTTGCATATATATCAACAAATCAAGACGAAAGGAATTGTTTCCAATCTTCTCCAGAATGGTGAATGGACCATACCGGATTGGTCGCAAATTCTTCCCTTCTCCCTTCATCCTATCCTTGCTGATGTGGAACCACACTTTGTCACCCACTTGGAATTGATGGTCGACTCGGTGTTTGTCATGTCAAGCCTTGTAATG
This sequence comes from Pinus taeda, assembly GCA_000404065.3. Taxonomy (NCBI): domain Eukaryota; kingdom Viridiplantae; phylum Streptophyta; class Pinopsida; order Pinales; family Pinaceae; genus Pinus; species Pinus taeda. The sequence goes on from APFE031690510.1 coordinate 15,670, forward strand.
GGCTTGACTTTTCTCCAACTGCTCTTGTACTGCTTGGTGAATCAACTGGATTCGCTGAATGAACTGCTGAGCTTTGTCCCTATCATTACATCCATTGGAGTCATCTTCCCCTCCAAAGACCATATCAAAAGGGTCCTTTGGCAGGTAACCAAAACATTTCTCAAATGGTGAATGTTGCGTAGATGAGTGCACTACCCGGTTGTAGGAATGTTGCACATATGGGAGATTTTCATCCCACAACTTAGGATGTTTCCCACAATATCCTTGTAACAAGTGTACCACGGTGCAGTTGACAACCTTTGCCTGTCCGTAAGTCTGTGGATGAAATTTCGTGCTTCTTTTCAGTTTAGTGTCCATCATCTTCCATAAGCTAGTCCAAAACTCTCCAAGAAAGCGAGAGTCTCGATTTGACACAATCGATGTGGGTAGCCCAAAATTGACCTAAACATGCTGAAAGAAAAGATAAACAGTCTGCTCTATAGTAATCTACTTTTTACAAGGCATTAAAATACACATCTTGCTAAAATGGTCAACGATGACATGCAAATAGTCGTGACTCTTTCGAGACAAAGGCAAACCTCCTACAAAGTCCATTGACACACTTTCCCATGGATGACTTGGAATAGGGAGTGGTGTGTAGAGCCCGAGTTTTCTATTAGAGGGCTTTGAAATAGAACACATCACACAACCCTTTAGATAGCGAGTCACAATGTTCTTCATATGAGGCCAAAAACAAAATCTTTGTACATGACTTCAAGTCTTTTCGACACCAAAGTGTCCAAACACGAGAGGTGTGGGCCTCTCAGATTACATGTACTGGTTCCCCTGTGGGAATGCATAATTTTCCAAGGTGATACAATAGTTTCCCCTGCAAGTGATAGCTGTCCACCTGTGAACCATGGGTTAGTTTTGCATAAATCTCCTTAAAGTCATCATTGTTAGCATATTGTTCAACATAACTCTCAAAAGACAACGAAGCATTATGCAAAATAACAGAAGCAAAAATAGGAGGGCGAGAGAGCATATCGACCACTTTATTGCTAGTGCCCTTCCTATAATTTATTACCAGATGAAACTGTTGAAGAAAACCCGTCCACCTAAAATGACGAGATTGCTGCAAATTGGTTTGTGATTGAAGGTACTGCAAGGGTTGATGATCCGTATGGATGATGGTCTCTTTACCGATTAGGTAGTGTTTCCACTTTTTCACACCCTGCACCAAGGCATAAAGCTCCTTGTCATAAGTGGGATAGTTTATCATAACTTGAGAAAACTTCTCAAAATGGTAACAAATTGGCTTCTTTTGCTGCATCAGTACAACTCCCATGGCATAACCGCTGGCATCGATTTCGATCTCGAATGGCTATTGGAGATCGGGTAAGGCTAAGACTAGCACGATGTTGATCTTTTCATTCAATGTTTCGAAGGACTTTTACTGCCTTCCTCCCCATTGGAAGACCTGTTTCACACTTGTCAATGTGTGCAAAGGTGCTGCAGTAACAGAGAAATTGGCAATAAATCTCCTCCAATACTGGACTGCACCTAAAACGTTGCGGACCTCGGTTACACTAGTAGGCATAGTCCAATTTATAATTGCTTCAACTTTAGAGGGATCAATTTTTAACTGACCATGACCAACAATATGACCTAGGTAACCCAAAGAGGTTTTCCCAAACTCACACTTTGACAACTTTACAAAGAGTTTTTCTTTTTTCAGTACATCAAGCACTTCTTTACATGACACACATGTTCAACCCAACTTTTACTAAAGACAAGTATATCATCTAAATATACAAGAAAAAATTCATCAATGAAAGGCCTAAAGTGATCATTCATGACCCTCATAAAAGTGGTTGGAGTGTTGCAAAGTCCGAATGGAATCACCATCCATTCGAACAACCCCTGTTTGGTCTTGAAGGCGGTTTTTCACACGTCATGCTCTGCAATTCGGACCTGATGATAACCACTATGCAAATCCAATTTTGTGAAATAAATAGCATTCCTTAATTGATCTAATAAATCATATATGCGTGGAAGAGGGTAACAATTTTTCATCGTGATCTTGTTTAGTGCGCGGTCATCCACACACATCCTCCATGTGCCATCTTTCTTTGGGACTAAGACAATCGGTGAGCCACATGAAGAGGTGCTCGGCTTGATGACCCCTTGGTCCAGCAATTCCTGCACCTGTTTCTTGATTTCCTCCATCTCAATGGTCGACATACTATACATGCCAATATTCGGTAAAGGAGCGTCATGCTAGAAATGGATCTCATGTTGGATTTCCCTCTTCGGAGGTAATCCCTTCGATTCCTGAAATAGCTCATCATAATTAGAAATTAATTCAGATAATTCATGTTGATGTTCCTAATCACATCCCTGGAAAGCATCAACTAATTCTGCCTCTTTTTCCCTTACAACCATAAGCATGCAACCCTTACTGGAATTCACCAGCCTTTTCATTTGTCCAGCACTTACAAGGTTGGCATTGATTTTAGTTTGATGAGCCCTTATTATATATTTTACCCCATATTTTGTGATTTGGAATTTGTTTTCATGAAGGAAAAAGACTGCCTTTCTATCATACAGATATGGACTCCATAACATCATGCCACAAATATCCAATGGGATCACATCCAATTCTACTTCATCCACTAGCTTAGGAGCAATTACAAATTTTACTTTACACGGCTTGGTTACATTCAAGTTTGCTTTATCATGTATCCATCCAAGCGGGTAAGTTTTAGGATGTGGCTTTGTTTCTAAGATGAGTTTCTTTACCAAGGATTCTGTGATTAGGTTTGCTTGGGATCTAGTATAAAACAAAGTTTCTACTTTAGTATGATTTATGACAACTCTGATATGAAATAGTTCAATTCTCTTTCGATCATTAGGAAGGTACTTATTCACAGAACTAGTGCCTTCATGCGATTCAGAATGGACATGAGGTGTAAGAGTACCTTTTGTTCCCACAACTGTGATTAATGCTTCATCTCTGGAATCTGATCCAAGGTCTTGTTGTGAAATTTCCACTGTCTTCTGCTTCTCTTTTCCTCCATACTTCTTCGGTCTCTTTTCTGGGTGCTATTTCCAACAGTGATCGTCATCGTGGCCTTCTTTTTTGCAATGATTGCAATACGGTCATTCTCCTTCTTTGGTTGTTATCGTCTTCTTCTCCTTTCCTTTCCATTTCTCTTTGGATTTTCCATTGGGAGGTTTGAACGGTGGTTTTCTGGAATGATCATCTCTTTCATTTTTTTCCCCTATTCTTGCCTTCACACTGGCTGAGTCAATAGTGGTTGGTTCAAACAACAACAATGCATGCCTAATGTAGCTATGCAATGAGCCAATATACTTAGTTACTATTTTAGGTATATCAATTGCAATACCCAAATTCAGTGCTTTCTTTCTAAAATCCTCTGTAAAACTCTGAAAAAACCTTTGCCTTGCCTTAAATACTGCCAATTCATTAATGCTTTATTCTTGTAACCCAAGGGATAAAACGGTTACTTTAACGTAGAAATAAAATCAAGCCATGAGGAAAAGAGGTTACCCACATTCTTACTGCTCTGCAATTTTCTCTCCCACCAAACGAGAGCGGTGCTGCTCAACCATAGAGAGGCCAGTTGAATCTTTGCCTCATCCTCCACGATTTACTGAATACTACAGTAGATCTCAATCTGCCTAATCCAATTATTAAGCTTTTCTTCATTACTTTCACCATTAAACATGGGAAGATCAAATTTAACATCTAATTTAAAGAAAGGTTTCTTAGATGCATCCCTTGAATTTCTTCGATTATGGTGGTGAGAGGAAGAAGAACTTTCACTAGTGGAAGGAGAAGGAGGGGGTTCTTCTCCACCATTCCAATGCGTTGAACCTTGTTCTTCTGGTTTTCTCTCTTCTACTTTCTCCAGCCTTAAAACCAACTAACTGATATTCTCTGCCATTGAATAGAAGGTTTTTCTGAAATTATGCTCCTCTTCAAGATGAGCCTTGTCTTCCATGTTTCTCCTTCGATGTGCATGCCCTGCTTTGGGATCGAAAGGTTCTAGTTCCCCTTCACGTCTTTGGAGCATGTTACTTGTTAGCATACAAACATGCAATTCACATCTAAAAGACCTGCACTGATACCACTTGATCCAGGGATCTTTCGCTTATAGATGTATGAAAAGAATCACATGTGAAAATTGTAGCTTAACACATAAATTTAATGTGCACCCAAGAAAGAAGAAGAAACACATAAGGAAAAAAAAGAAGACAACAAGACTTTATAGCGGAGTTCGTCCAACTCGGACTATGTCTTCGGGCCCTGCTCGATCAATGGGGAGGCCTTCATTTATTAAATGGCATGAAAAGAAGAGAATACAATCATCAGTTGCATAAAAAGAGGCTTATACCTCCATTCTGGGAGATGGCTAAGAAATGGAGAACTCAGATGGAGAAATGGGTAGCACCACTGCATCCGTGGCGTTGAGAGGGGTAGAAACCATATAAAATTTTTCCAATTTAGACGAAATGAACTATCGGCCCTCCTCACTACTCTTGTCTCGAACTGTGTGCCAAAATCCTCTCCCCCCGCACTTCTTCCAATCATCAGGCTTTTATAATGTCTCTTTTGTGACAAAGGCCACTTGAAAGTCGGAGATCTACTTTGTTAGAATAGAAACCGTTTAGGTGGAAGGGTCGGCGGGCACAACTAAACCTCGAAGATAGCTTTTTATCATTTAAAATGATAATACACAAAACATTGAAAAACCCGACCACAAAGCCTTTTACTCGGACTTCAAATATATCAAATTGGGCTCATAAATCTATTGGGTCCATGTTATATTGCAAATTACTATCGCTGAGGTCAATGGCCCTGTATATCAGGAATCTTTGATCGCCGATATGCCGATTCGCTGATTGGCTGATCACTAATGTGCCGATATGCCGATCACCGATACGCCGATATGTCGATCGTCGATATCGTCGATTAAATCTGGATCGTTGATCTGTTTTTGATCCGACGACAGAGATTGCACGTTGCCATCGACATATCGCATCGTTATGGCCTAGGGGTCCTGGCTTTGGCATTCTCTAATGCTGATTGCCAATGCCGATATCGGAAATTACTAATTGCATGTCTTAATTCCCGATCACCGATACTGATTGCAATCGCTAATTGCTTGCCTTAATTCTCGATATCGCAAGCCTGCCTTCGTCCGACCCGATATATCGGAGATTGTTGATTGGGGGTTCTGCTTCCCTTTCCTTAATCCGCCCTTTGGACTCCTTCTGATGTGATTTTCTCTTTTAAGTCTAAAAACCCGTTTTTTAGGGAAAAAGCCTCATTTTCCAAAGGAACAAGGAAATCTTCTTTCTGTCATAACTTCATCATCCGGACTCGGATTGGAGTTTCGTTCGCACCGTTGGAATCACGGTGATGAGCACTTCGATTTGATGTCAAGATACTTTCTTTTCTACCACTTTGAATTTTGAGCTTTTCCATGCCATTGTATCTAAAGATCCACTTGGATCAACAGGTGGGCCAACACAGAGAAACATCGGGAGAGTAGTTCTCCACGACATGGATTTGGCCGAGACCTTAGCAGAGTTGCAGGATTACATAGAAGTATTAACCCTTGGTATTCTGGATATCTAGATCGAGGAGTTACCTATGAGGCTGCAGTGCCACACTATTGGTGTTCCTAACTGTTGGGCTAGGCTTTTGCGCATGATAGCACAAGCTGTGACTTGTTACGATGAGCACCACTAGATCTACTTAGGATATTTTGTATGCATTTTTTAGTTTTCGAGTCAGATGACCAAATGTGTCTTGGGCACAAATTTTGTAAAAACTTTTAAAACACATATCTATTTTACTTTTAGAGTTTTTTATGGTTATATGCAATCCTATTCAACTGATGATGTGAATTGAAAATATTACTTTTACATATGTCACAAATGCCTATTTAACACATAATTCGCTAGAGAATCAGTTAATGTGTTAAGATTTCTGGAAATATGTTGATATTTAATGTGTTCAAAACATCTTTCCAAAATACAAACTTTAAAGAACATACGAAAAATGTTGGATTTCAGACAGTATAAATGTTTGTTATTTGGTACAACGAGTTGCGAGTCCGGCCTAATGATGATTCAGCGAATGCCAAGTGAAATGGCATTAGAGAGTAGTTCAATCAACGCGTTATACTCAGAGATATTGTTCGTCGATCAACCGATACAAATCCCTTGAAAACTCACTAACTTGCCACTTGGAGCGAAAATGGCCCATGCTGCAGAAGACAAATTATGCATACTATTACTAGCACCATCGGCGTAATCAAAAATAGGTTCCGAAGACTCTGACATATACAACAAACACAAAGCGGATTACTAACCAGATAAAAATCTCTAAAAGACACACACATACACATGCAATGAAATCATATATACAGTGAGTTTTACTACACTTAATCAAGCATAGTAACGTTTAAGGTACAACCAATTTTGGGGCTGTGACAATGGAATCCCATCATAATCTACTAACTCATAGGCTCCTTTTGCCAGAACATGCTTGACAAAATAAGGACGCGTCCACATTGGTTCAAATTTCCATACTCCAAGTTTATCATCTTCCTCATCGTAAAGCAAGACCAAGTCTCCTTCTGAGAAGATTCGAGGCTTGAGATTTCTATCATATTGTGCCTTAATTCATTTCTTATGCTCTTCGTTAGCCAATGTAGCATCACAATGGGTTTCATCCAGATAGATTAATTCCAAGAAACATGCCTCTTCTTCAGAAGTGTCAGGTAATAGGTCAATTGCGAGTTTGAGTGATGAAATTTCGCATTATATTGGTAAGATTTCTTCCAAACCGTACACCAACTGAAAGGGTGTAAATCTAGTTGCATTTCTCATCGAGGTTCGATATGCTCACAAGGTAGAGTACAGGATTAAGTGCCAGTTTCTTTTATGAACCCCTATCATTATTTGCAACATCCGCTTCAAGACCTTGTTGATGGCCTCAACTTGTCCATTCGCTTGTGGGTAATATGGGGTAGAACTATCATGTGACAGTCCTAACTTATTAGTCAATTCAACAATCATGTGATTGTGAAAATGTGACCCATGATTTGTGATTATGGCTTGTGGTACACCAAACCGTGCAACCACATGGTTAAAAAATAAAAGAGCAGCCGTTTCACCACTGTTGTTCAATGTTGGCATCACCTTGGCCCATTTGGTAAAATAGTCAATGACAACTATAATATACCCATGCCCCCCAGTCGAGGTGGGGTTACATGTCATAAAGTCAATGCCCCATTTGGCTAATGGGCCAACAACAACGACTAGATGCAATGGTGCAGGTGGTAATCTGGCTTTTCGGTCATATATCTAGCATGTATGACAACTTCTGACAGCAATAATACAATCTTTAAATATAGTTGGCCAGAAGTAACCAACACGAATAATTCTTTGTGCTGTTGCATATCCAGATAAGTGTCCACCACAGGCACCTGAATGGAAATCATTCAATGCTTTCTTGGCCTCCTCATGCGTGAGGCACCTCTGTAAAATCGTATCGATACCATGATGGTAAAGTGTGTTGCCAATGATCAGATAATCTTTGGCTTGGTAACAAATACGTCACTATTGCGAGCGAGAGGTATTTTGCCATAAAGTTTGGGTTTGCAGATAAATCACTATATCTCCATACCAAGTGTCAGATGACAAAATTAGAAATAGAGACTAATCCAAAATTGATGGTTCGGATGTTGAATTGATGGAGGTCAAGGAAAGGTCACATAGTAACTCAGCGAATACTAGATATTTCTTTGATTTAGACTTGATGAATTCTAAATCAAATTCCTGTAAAATGACTATCCATTTTGAATATCCCCCCCTAGCAATTGACATCACAGAATGTATGTCATAGGGTTGCAATGTGAAATGACAGTTGTTTTCCATAATGTTATGAAACCAACTCACAAAAAGATAGAAAAGATAGATCAATGCCTTAGAATTTAGCCTCTTCGAGGGGGAAACCTCCTTTACATTACACAAATGAAGAATTCTTGGATGACACAAATGACAAGACCTCCTTTCTATATATAGGATTCTAAGAGCTATAATATAATCAAAGCCGACATAACACTAATAATGTAAGGGCACAATAATAACAATAGTGGGCTTCTATGGGGCACAATAGTAACAATATGGGAACTACATGGGTACAACAATATAATAAGGGGGTTGTACTAATAACAATAAGGGGTTACACTAGTAGTATAGAGGCCTAACAATTAGTATCATTAACTGGTATCAATTGTGTGTTGCATGACAAAGGCTAATGGTTTTGCTGCATGTTACCTTGAGTTGCTGATACGATAAATGGATTGACTATTACGATGTTGTTCCAATTAGTAATTGGTATTAGACATCGGATTTATGGTGAAAGAAGCATGATTAGAGGATGAAAACACTCAGTCATCAAGTGCTCAACTAATGCTAAAGTAGCATCAATTCAACAATTGGCATCATTTTAAATTAGTATCACAGGTACTATCAATTGGTATTTACAGTCATTAGATTCTTTGTCAAGGTATAATGTTCATGTTTCCAATATGAGATTGTAAGTCCAAGTGTTAGTAGGCAAGTCCTAATTTATATGGCTGGTTCTTGACGAGTCAAATGTATCATGGTGAATCTGCTATCATTAGAAGTCTTCCAGGAGAGATTCAAGCTAAGTTGTTGGTCTAGGCATGCATTGATGAGAGTCCCTCTATGCTTATCAAGTAAGAACTTCTTGTACTTTGTTGTTCAATTAATGGTGTCATACATAGGAAAGGTTTTTCTTGTTGCTAGAGGCCAGGTGTATGTGTCCAGGTAGGCACTGCTATGAATGTGATCCTAGCTGAGACTTAGACCAACAAGAATCATTTACTCATGACTCAGTTTCACAAGCATGTGTTGCTTCAGCAAGAGATCCCTCTTGCCTACTTGAGGTAGAGTTTGGGAGTAATCACTCCTTTCCCTTCAACCCAATCTTCTTCATGGGATAGAGAGGAAGCTACTTGGATCAAATCAGAGGTACCTGAGGTTTTCAACATAAGAAGAAGCAATTGACAGGTCCACGAGATCAAAAACCAAAGGGAGATTGTTGATAGGGGGAATTTTCTGTAGATGTCAAAGGGGGAGAAGTATTGTTGATCAAAATCAAGATGGTAAATAATTATTGGAAAAACATAAGGATAAGTATCAAAGAAAAGTATTGATCATTGGTAACAATGTGTTGTTTGATCTTGGTGTTGCCATCAATGCCAAAGGGGGAGATTGTTGGAAAAATGTTGTCATTGATGAAAAAGAAAAACATTGTTGGAAAAGGAAAACATGGCAAAGGAAATGGCAATGGCAAAGATGGAAAAGGAAAAACATGATAAAGGATCAGCCATAAGAAGATCAACAGGGTAGCAGTAATGGTGTAGAGACTTTGGAGCCAGTTTTGGAGTAGCAGATCATATTAGAAGAAGGTGAAACCCACTTAGATGGAAAGATCCCAGATTTTTTTTTCCAGTGATATGTGGAAGACTGAAAATGGCATCCTGGATCAAAAGTTAGATCCAGTCAAAGTTGTAGGATTCCCAAGTCAAACTAGTAAAGCTGAGGTGGATGGAAGAGCATTTGGAACATAGACAAAGTTGGCAGAAGTGCCAAACCCAACGAAAAACCATAGAGAAGTGTCTCTTAATTCGGTGCCTGCCAACGTACATCTTCTGCTAATTTTGTGCTGTTACTAAGTTGCCCTTGAGAGCCTTGAGGATATATTGGCTCTCTAGGATCCAGTCTTTGGCCTTTGGGTCCCGACTATCTCCAAAAACAATGTTAGCAAAAGATAATGCATCATAACTAGTGGGCTCCAGTATTGCAGCAATAATGCTGCAACTCCTAGGACTCCCTTCTTTACTTTTATCAACCCGGTTGTTAGTAACAAACTTGGAAGCGACGGTGCTGTATGCACAAGTACTAGCTCTTGTCGCAACTGTCACTTGGTTAGCTGGCACAAGTCCGCCAGGGCTTTAGCCAACTTCTATAAGCTCTTAGATGAAGCTTGTAAATGATGGATGAAAGCTAACTCAAAGGGGAGCTAATCTACTTGCGGAAAGAATTGAAAGCAAAAGAGGAATGCAAACCCTAGCAAACCCTAATTCTACCAGCTAGTTCTATTGATGCAATAATGAGAATACAGACTACTGAATGAGATGCCATTGACTTCAAAAAGGGAAAATGCACATGTCTTAGTCTACTTTTGTTCTAGAAAGTATTTTTCTGTATTTTCTTGATTAAGTGTCAATTTTCACATGCATATACTTGAACTGTGCTTCACTGTGCAGGAGTGGACCAAGGAAGAGGAATGCTTGGAAGTAGTTGGAGAGGCTCAGAGAGGGTCTAAGGGGTCCCTCACACTCTTCCCCAGAGTCTCACAAGGTTTGGCTATCATAAAACCTCACTTGTGAGCTTCTACAGGAAGTCTGCAGGGGTTCTACAGGAAACTTCATAATTTCTACAGGAAACTTCAGAATTTCTACAGGAAACTTGGAAGTCGGTTTTTAGGAAGTGCATGAGTGAGGGAAGGTGCATGAATGGATCTAAAGGTAGGATAGGGGTCTAAAAATGGCCTAAGGACAGGTGGGAGGTTTGGTGGAAGGCTGACTTGGCTCGAAGATGACTAAGGCAATGATGAGCAAGAAGGTAAGGTTTCGTAGACACAAAGGATAGATGGGAAAAAGGGCAGCTTAGCTATGAGACAGAACAGGAGGCTTAGATGATGCCTTGGGAGGATGGATGAAGGAGGAGGATACCCTGCATGGTGGGCCTTGATCAATTCTACAAAAACCTGTAAATGATCAAATCCTAAACTAATCTATTCTATTCATCAATCAACATAAATGAGCAGCAACTTTATTTGGGAAGAAAACCTTGTACACCATCTCTGCAAGGAAACATTTCAGATGTCCAAACCCATGACTAATCTCTGCAACTAAAACAAGCACACTAAAAGATTGCATAAGCAGCAAACTAGTGTTTTTGTGAGGCAGCACTGTTTTCCTCAATTCCAGCCCCGAATCCAATAAGGCCGAGGTGAAACCAGGAGTGTAGTTGTCTCTTTTTCTTGGAGATCTTGTTGTTATTATTCTACCAA
>APFE031690513.1:0-11937 GCA_000404065.3 Pinus taeda
AGTGACCATTTCTTGTAGCAACTTATTCAAATTTATCTTCAATTCTTCCATCTTATCATCCATGTCATCCATCTTAGCGTCCATGCCATTTATCTTAGCTTCCATGCCATTGATCTTAGTTTCCACACCATTCATCTTAGCTTCCATGCCCTTTATCTTAGATTCCATGCCATTTATCTTAGCTTCTGTTAGCTTTTGTGAGAGTGACATTTGTTGCACTTGGTCTTGTAATTTTGATATATCATGTAGCATTTCTTCCTCTTTTTCATGAGTCATGCTAGATCTTTCAGGTTTTTTACTAGGTGTTTCCATTTTTTTTCTTCGGGGCATCAACTATCGATAATAATTTTTCACTATTCCCTTTGAATTCCTTCAAACTAATTTTTCAAACCAAGCTTATGCAAATATTAAAAAAATACACACCTTTTTTCACTTTGTAGGCATTTCATATTGAATATGATGTATCTTTGTAATTTCAGATCTTTCAGTTCTGAAATTGCTCCCTACAGTAGCCCTCTATGTCCCCTTTCCAATGCCACGAGTCTAATCGAATTTAGATTCTCCAAGAAAGAGTTATGCACAATCTCCCAAGATGACCTGATTATATACCTTTTCAGAAGAGCGAACTTGTATGAGGTGCCACGTGTCACTGTTTTGACCTTCAGGTCTAAAAAATATACACAGGAAACTAAAGTCTATCCTCTTTCTGTAACTTCTTACGAAATTGCAATCTGATGCTCAAAACAAAAGTTATGACGATTTTCCCAAGGTCACATGTTTGGAATGTAATTCAAGAGTTTGTAAAAGTACCAAATTCCTCAGATCATATCTCCGCAAATATAGCGCAAAAAGCTCTTAAATTCGGACCTAAGGTTCAATGTGATTTCGTCTCAAATGGGTTCTTTTGTTCACTTCTGAAACGACACAAAAAAGGAGTTATAGTGAAAATTCCACGATGACCTATTTGGAGCAGCGAAATCCTAGAATCCAAAGCTTCAATACCAAATGTTATGAAACCAGCTCACAAAAAGATAGAAAATATAGATCAATGCCTTAGAATTCAGCCTCTTCGAGGGGGAAACCTCCTTTACATTACATAAATGAAAAATTCTTGGATGATTCAATGAAAAAACCTCCTTTCTATATATAGAGTCTAAGGAGTCACAATATAACCAAGCCGACCTAACAATAATAAATATAAAGGCACAAAAATAACAATAGAGGGATTCTATGGGCACAATAATAACTATGGGGACAATAGGGGCACAAAATAATTAATAAGGGATACAACTACAATAGTAATGGGGGCATTATTAGTATTATAGGGACCTAACAACTCATATATTTGCTAAAGGAAAAGGGTGAGTACATGCCTAGGAAGGATATTTTACAATGTTTTTGGTGATTCCAGTTAGCCAAAATTACGTGTAGAATGCCTTAAGGCCAATAAGATGCATCTTAGTTATAACGAGGGGGCTAAAGATGCTATAATAGATGCCTCGTAATGTGTGAAGCTATAAGGGAAGATGATGGTTGAAATACACTCTAATTTGGTAGAGGAAGCTACTGAGTGTGGACATGTAGAGTTCATTAAACTTTTGATCAGGGAAGAACCTATGACAAAAGACAAGTATGAGATGAATTTATTCTTGAAGTGGGAATAACCATACTTAGGTCTGAAAAAGAATGGCTACCATATGGAGTACACTATGGATCCATAAATTATAAGTAAGAGCAGTGATCATGGTCATAAAAAAGACACATGATGGATCCATGAGGGATATATAGTAGCAACAATCATGGCCACAAAAAAGATACACAAGGATCCATGTTAAGTAGATCATAGCCATAAACAAACACACCATGGAGCTATGTATCAATATGTATTAGGAGAATAGTTAGAGCAATGAAGTGGAAAATTGATGCCAGTAATGGTACCAATGTCCTAGAGGATAGTGGTATTGAATTGTGCAACTTGGGTAACAACATAATGAGGGGATGCTACTAATTGGTCCAAGGAATTCAAATCCAAACTTGTTAAAGGTATGAGTTTGTGCCATGTGAATAAATGACCCGAGGTGATGCATGATCATCCTTGGCCTTGGGAAATCTTCATCCACTAAAAACAAGTTTTTCTTGAGTTTGTAATAAGTGATGTTACTCCCATATATCTTAAAGTTATTGATACACCTATTATGTTAGTTTATGATACACCCAATTGGCAGTTGCTGCTACTCTTGTAGCTACATTTTAGCAAAGAAATCACTGCTCTTGAGTTGCTGACACTCCCATGATTGTATGTTGATATTCCAGCTGCAAGGAGTTGTCAACACATCCAAAATTGGTAGTTTTTTAGTTGCATTTCTATAGGACAAAACCAACTAGACACACTACTAGAATGAGACGTAAGTTACAAATTTTGTCATCTGCATGTTGATAGGAGTTGAAACATTTTAGTTTTGGAAGATGAAGAGGTTGGCAGCCCGGGAAGTGATTTTTTTCAGTGGAATACGAATAGGTTTGCAATGTAATAATAAATTATTGGCACACAAAAAAAGGGTCTTTTGGATTTGGTTTTCTTTATTGGTTTCTTCTAGTTCATCTGAGGTCCTGGATCTTGGACTGATGGCATTGGTTTAGCTACTGCACAATTTTTAGAGAGCGTGACTGAATTGTGTACGAGTTAGGAAGGTGTCTAGTTGTTGTGCATGGTGTTACTGTGTAACAACGTAGGAAATTTAAGAGCTCTAAGGGTAATGTTCTATAATCTAATTTCTTGTATGTAACACCACATTTTGAATTAAAAAAAAAGATATTTGAATCCCTTCCCATGTTCTCGTGGGTAGACTTGAATTACTCTTTGTTTATGATTTGTGATTTAATCTTGAATTAATTAATTTAGTAGCCAAACTTCAATCACCTGGAATGTGAGCTATGTAACGAAAATCCAGATTTTGTAGCTGTCGTGAAAGCTACAGAACTTGGACTATGTCAAGTGTTATCAGAGCAAGATTCATTTTAGGATTTTCACCTTGAATTTCTTCGTGTAACAATGTTCTAGGAAACCTTGTTGATGATTGCACAACATGAGAGTTGAAGGTACAAGTTAGACCAAAAAACTTGGGTTGAGGTCCATGGATGTTGGTGAGACATTTACAACTTGTAAGGATGCCACATAGGAGAAGAGGTGTAGGATAAGGAGTTGAAGGAAATCAAGAGCTAGAATAACTAAGAGGAAGAATAGAAGAGCTAGAGCATAGAAGAAATGGAGATGCAAAAGTAGATTCAGATCATGGAGAAGAAATTAATGAAGAATAGGAGGCTGAGGAGATATACCTAACATCGAGTTTGATTTCATATTTGAGCAATAGAGGTAGTGTAAGAGTGGAAGTTTCCTATTATGATAAAAATCTAAGAGCTGATGTGCTCATTGATTGGGTTGGATAACTCAAAATATGCTTCAAGTATGAAAATGTTCAAGATCTAAATCAAGTGAAATTTTCCATTGATGAATTTGAAACATCAAGTTTCACTATGGTGGGATATGCTATAGAAAGACAGAGTAAATAATCAGCTAGGGAAGATCAAGACTTGGAAGAGTATTGTAAGGAAGATTAAGGATAAATTTATGTCTATTGATCATCAACAAAAATTGTTTAGAAAAGTCCAAATCTAAGACAAAAAGAGACCTCTTTTCGTGAGTACACCAAGGATATTTTTCGACTGTCACTTTGATCAGGTATAAGGGAGCTATAATTTGAAAGAGTTTCAACGTATGCAAATGGACTAAAATAATTAATTGAAGATGAAATGCGTACGCATTATTCCTAAACTGTTGAGGAATCCTATCACATTTTCCTAAAGGTGTAGGAAAGGTTGAATAGGAAAACACAATAGAAAGGCAAAGGAAGAGGGTTTAGAGGCATAAGTAAGGTAGGGACTACTAGAGGCAGTGAAAATGGTCAAGGTGGTAGAGGTGGAAATGGTGCTGGAAGAGGCAGAGGAAGTCTCAGAAAAGGAAAGGGAAAGTATATAATTACTTTTTATTGTTGTGGAGTTGAAGGACATAAGAAATATAAGTTCGTAGAAGGAAAACAAATTGGGATAAGAGGTGAAGCCAGAACACAAGTTACACGAACTAATGAAGCTTATTTTGCTGGAGAAAATGTGGTTGTACTTCAACAAAAATAGGGAGAAAATTTTATGTTTCATAGAGTACTACTCAAGCCCGAGAAGTAGATAGTGGAAGAACCACAACAAAGAAGGAAATCTTTCAAAACTAAATGTAAGGTCCAAGGAAAGTGCTATAACTTGGTCATAGATGGTGGAAGTACAAATAATTTAGTTTCCACTGAAGTCATAGACAAGTTGAAAGTCAAGATTTTAGTCAATCCATACCCTTACAAAGTCTCATGGTTACAAAAGGGACAATAGGTGGTTGTGACTAAGAAGTTCTTATTGAATTTCAAAATCGACAACCTTTAGGAGCAAGTATTATGTGATGTAGTTGACATGGACACATGCAACATACTTTTGGGAAGGTTGTGGATGTTTGATAGGCAAGTTTACCATGATGGTTGAGAAAATACATATGAGTTTAGGAAAGATGGACAATGATACAAGCTCACCCTAATGCTGGAAAAACAATAGTAACGACAGGAAGTTGTGGAAGTACCAACATGTGTAGCGAAAATATCATGTTGTATTCAGCCAAGGAGTTTCTACATGAGGAATAAAAGGAAAAATTCTATTTATCAGTGATTCAAAGGTTATGCCAGAGGAAGTGAAATTAGGAACCATCCCGACAACCTTGTTAGATGAATTCAAGTATATTATTGCTTGTGAATTTCCAAAAGGACTATCTCTTGTGAAAAGTATTTCTCATCAGATTGACTTGATTCCAGGATCGAGCTTACCAAAAAAGGAACCTTAAAAGATGAATCCAACAGAGAATGAGGATGTAAATAAGTAGGTAAAGGAGTTGTTTGATAGAGGGTTGACAAGAGAAAGTTTGAGTCCATGTGCTATACCATCCGTATAGACTCCAAAGAAGACAGAGGAATGGGGGATATGCACAGATTATAAATCCCTTAATAGGATAACCATCAAGTATTGATTTCCCTTGCCATGGATGGAGGATATTATGGAATGTTTGAGTGGGGTTACATATTTCACCAAGATCGACTTGAAGAGCAGTTATCATGAAATCCAGATCAGGGAAGGTGATGAGTGGAAAAATACTTTCAAAACAAAGGATGGATTGTTTGAATGGTTGATTATGTCGTTTGAGCTGACTAATTCCCCTAACACATTCTTGAGGTTCATGAATGAGGTCTTGAAACCATTCTTGGGAAATTTTGTTGTAGTGTACTTGGATAACATTTGATTTTTAACAAAAACAAAGAAAAGAGCATTTGAAACATGTAAGGAAATTGTTGAAGTGGTTGAAGGAAGAAAAGTTTCTTATCAAATTGACAAAATGTACATTCATGTAGGATGAATTAGTGTTATTGGGATTTATGATTTCCAAGGAAGGTTTGAAGATGGATTCTAAAAAGGTGAAGGATATTTTGGATTGGACAACACCTCAGTCTACTTTTGAGGTAAGGAGCTTTCATGGATTGGAAAGCTTCTACCACAAATTCATTAGGAATTTTAACTACATTTGTGCACGTCTTACTGAGTGCATGAAGAAGGAGAATTTTAAATGGACAATAGTAGTAGGGAAAGCATTTCCAGATCTGAAAAGGAAGGTGACCAAGAAACCTCTTTTGGTGCTTCCAAATTTTGATAAAGTATTCCAAGTTGATTGTGATGCAAGTGGGACAACAATTGGATGAGTTTTAAGTCAAGAAGGAGGCCAATAACATTATTCAATGAGAATTTGAATATTTCCAAGAAGAATTATTCTGTATATGATTAGGAATTTTATGGTATTGTGCAAACCTTGAAGAAGTGGAGACACTATTTACTGCCTAAGGAATTTGTCTTGTTTACTGATCACAAGGAATTACAATATATTAATAGTCAAGGTAAGTTGAATCAAAGACATTCTACATGGGTTGAATTCTTGAAAAGTTATACATTTATTTTGAAACATAGGTATAGAAAGTCCAACAAAGTTATAGATGCCTTGAGTAAGAGAGTTGTTACTCAATACTTTGTCAGCAGAAGTGGTATGTTTGGAAAACATGAAGGAATTGTATGCATAAGATGTTAATTTTGGAGAAGCTTGGACAACTTGTAAAACATCTTGGAGTGTGCACAAGACCATTTTTTGGATTACCATATCCAAGGAGGGTTTTTGTTTAAAAATAAACAATTGTGCATTCCTCAAGGGTGTTCGATGTTGAATCTTATCAAGGAGCTACATGGTGGAGGACTAGGTGGGAATTTTGGCATGGATAATACCACAATATTGATAAAGGAGAGGTATTTTTGTCCTAGCATCAACAAGGATGTCAAAAAGTTTGTTGAATGTTGTAGAGTTTTCCAACTAGCCAAAGGTAGAAGTAAAAAGATTGGGTAGTATACTCCATTGCCGGTACTAGAAAGACCTTGGGAAGATTGGAGCATGGACTTTGTCTTAGGACTACCAAGGACACAGAGGAAGAATGATTCAATGATGTTTGTTGTATATAGGTTCTCGAATATGGAACATTTCATAACATGAAATAGGACAAGGGATGCTACTAAAGTAGTCGTTTTATTATCTAAAGTGGTGAGAGTGCATGGGATGCCAAGAACCATTACTTCAGACAAAGATACAATATTTCTGGGTTAATATTGGAGGATGTCGTGGAAGAAGATGTGATCTAAAATATTATACAGTTTAGACTATGATTCACAAATAGATGGATAAACTAAAGTAGTGAACACGAGTCTTGGGAATTTGTTGAGAAGTTTGAGTGGTGAAAATCACAACTAGTGGGATATGGTCTTGGCTCAGGAAAATTTTGCATACAATGAATCGGTGAAAAAATCCACTGGTAAGGGTCCATTCCAGATAGTTTATGGGAAATCACCGAAGGGTATTGTAGACCTGATACAATTTCCAAATTTAGGGGAAAGGAAGAGTGTTCATGCAAGTTATTTTGTAGACAACTTGTAGTTGAAACATAAGGAGAAATAAATTTAAAAAAGAAGAGTAAAGATTTTCGGTGAAGGAGAATTTATATTGGCACATTTGTGTAAAGAGAGGTTTCCTAAGGTGTTGAAGCCTCAAAATCACTGCGACAACATGGGGGATAACCACCCAGTCTGAATCTTAAAAGAAACTCCTTTTTCATTTGGTATATTGGCTTCAACTAGGGATAATGGGACCAGTTTCCCAGAGAGGATTGATTTGATAATGTTGTTGAGATGATATAAGATATAACGGAGAATGATTCAACTAAGTATGATCTAATCTAAATAATAAAAACATGCATATATCTTAATCTAACATTATCTAACTATAAATATACCTGGGAATAAACTAAAATATGCGATCTACAGACATGTCTAAAAGAAATTGGTAATAAAGATCATTCAACTGCCAAAAGAAATGAAATCGTTCAAGATAATTATTTTGGATAAATAGCTAGAAATAATAATTGAGAAAACTATATCGCATATAATAATTGTTTACGTATTCAATACAGAATCAGAGCTAAAACATCATACAAAAGTACAATAATGTAGAACTATAACTCATATTTTCATACATAAGACAATCAAAGAAAGAGTATTGCTAATGCATAAATAAAACACAATCATATGATAAAAGTACTATATATGAAAGGTCTTTCTCATGGGCTCAACAATATTGATTCAGTTTCATCCCATCAAATACACTATAAGAGTACAAAATTGTAATTACAGTAGAGCATGCTCGATATTCAAAGAAAAATAAATCCTATTCCAATAATTTCATCAAAACCTTCCCAAAAATACAGAAGTGTAATGTCTTGAAAAGTGTTTTTGATAAAATTCTGGACCCCTCTCTAAATGCATGAGAGGGGTTTAAACACTGTAATACATGCCTCAAAAATAGATTATTACAAAAAAAGTTTAGGAGGTTTCAAACAACCTTCCTCAGAGTAAGCAAAAATAAAACTAAAAATAGAATTAAACTAATGACAAGCTCCTTTCAACTTGAACTAACTTATTCGGCTAACTTGATCTTTGAGATTGCAAATGTCAATCATTGGTTTGAACTGAGGCGATTGGTCAATTGTGGATTTTAATTGTCCAACAAATATGGCATGTGACATAGTTGGCACCATCTTTTGTGCAGAGGTAGTTAAACACCGTAGACTCATCCACTGGCTATGTGGTTTTACTAGATATTGCCAGTATGTCTCCAAATCCAGTTTTGTTAACTATTTGATTGCTTGTTCTTTGATCTGTGCTGTCTGTTTCCACTGTTGTTCCAGTTTTTTGATATCTGGGAGAGAACTTGGTATGCACTCTTTGACAAGGTTGGCACTATGGAGGTTTTCATTAATGACTTCAATTATACTGCTTATTGCACTTGCTACTGTCGCTATCACCCTTTCTGCCTACTTTAACCATGGTTTTCTTCATATTCAAACCTCATATCAATCAATTGGTTTGTCAATTTATTACTTGTCTCACAGTAAGGATTGATTTGTGAGATTTTTTCGCAGAACATTTCTTCTTGTTGTATTAATAGGTAATTTAGCTTGATTTCTTCTTTGATGAACTCGTCAGTTTGAGGGTTATCTTTAAATCTATCCACCATGGCCTGCATTTGGTGAATCTCTGAGTCCTTTTCTGATATGCTTGCTTGGTGCTGTAACTCATTTGCTCGAATTCCCTTTGAAGCTGAGCTACCTATTGTTCTGCTTGTTGATTGGTTCTTTCTTGTTCTAATTGCTATTCAAGTAGAATAATTCTCTATTCTTTTTCTTTTAGTAGTAGTCGAAATTCTGTTGCTTTATCAATGGTTGCTGTGGCATATGCTCCTGCAAACTATGACAAATTCGTAAGATTTTCTGATGGGTCAACAAGCATGTCTTTCCACACAACATCCATTGATTTGTTCTCTAGAGTTGTAACAGTCATGGTGTATAATTTCCTCTTCTTTCATTGTCTTTTAACTAAAACATTATGAGTAGGACTGTAGAATATATCTAATGGAGGTATCTCTTCAATTCTCAAGACAATTTCAGAACTGGGAAAAGCCAGAATAACCTCAATATCTTGAGTGCTTATAGCTACTTATTCTGTTGTCTCCGAATTTACTTTGTGATGAGTCTATTTAGGGGTCTGAAATTCAATTTTTTCCTCAATATTTTTGCTTGTTTGAGGTGTCTTATTGAGTTTCTCCCATTCCTTGTCTAGGTCAATGACTTGAATCTTCCCCGTTTGAGTTGAAGTGGAACCGACCTCTATTTGTTCTTGGCCAAGGCCTATTCAACCGTTTCCTTAGTATTTCCTTCTGTATCTTTATTAGGACTCCCTTCTCCATTATGTGATTGTTGTTCTGAATGTTCTGATTCGTGAGTTGATTTCTCTTGCGTTTCTTCATCAGGATTTTCCTTTGAATTTCCCTCCAGGCTCACACTAGGATTCAGTTCTCTTATTGGTTCAATTTGTAATAGGTCCAATGGGAACTTTAAAAATCTTTTATTCCTATATACATGAAAAGCATTAATATCATCTGGGCTTAACTATAATGGAGCTAAATGTAGGACCTATGAAAATGTTTCGGCTCCTTTAAAGAGGTCTTCAAAGGCATCCTCTTCATGAGTAAATTATTTGAATTTAACCATAATGGTAAAGTATTTAGCAACTTGATTTGGGTCATACTATCGCCTTGGAATCGTGACCAATTTTAGAGACATAATAATCTCTACTTCTTAAACTACGTGCCCATAGTCATGTAGTGTGAAATCACCACATTGTAATGGGAAGGCTAGCAAAATGAGTTTCTTCTGTTCCCTCAGGGCTTTGGTTAAACCGCCCTCCCCTGCTATCTGGTAAGCTATCTCTCTGGCCAATAGATTATTTGGAACGTAATATGGGAGGACATGTGAAGCAACAATGCTCCCAAAAATGCTGATATAAGTGAATGTTTCTTCACCGAACCATCTTGTGACTAGAAAGATGTCTATCTTGGCTTCTTCAGAAAGCCTGGGGGTTGTTCTATCGAAAATGACTTTATAAATAGGCAGCGTAATACCATGGAAGATCTTGTAAAAATGGTTATTGAATTGGGTTTCCCACAAGATTTTATGGTATACATGGATGGGGAGAGGGTTCTGTACACTCCATTTCCAACCCATGTTCGGAAATTGAGAACAAAAACAAATGGAATCTTGAGGAAATATTTCTCTTTTGCCTATATTCCCTAATAGCCATAGCTAAATTGTCTGATATAATATGAATCCAGTTCATAATCATCGTGTTGACCGCTGCATCAATTAATGGAATCCACTCTATGGAAAATTTGGTACTATAAGCTTTACAAAATAACCTACACATCATTGCAGCTGCAAAATTATGTGGGGTCGAGAGGGATGCAATTGGATACATACCAGATTTCTCCCGTTTGAATTTGCGTGAGCCCGACCTCCAAGTCTGTGTAACATCCAACGGGTTCTCATTTTCTTTGGAAAAATGCTCTAGGAAATCTTTGTCATAGAGCTTTTGAGGCTCTGGTAGATGGTACATATGGCACAAGTTGTCTAGTGTGAAAGACCCCATGAGTTCATGTCTCCCATTCCTAAAAGTTATGTCTGAGATATTCACATTATCAATCACGCATTTTACCATATCTGTGTATGGTAATATCTTAGGTCTTGCAGTTATCCTATGTAAAAATGAACATGCTGCCTTAAAGTAGGAAGCATCAGATGATTCTTCTGCATCAGATGTTGCCTTCATTTCTAGTGGCCCGGGTTTCTCTTCTTCTAGTAGGTTATACATAGCTTCCCATGATGTGGTTCCTCCATCTTTGTTGTAGGTGGTGTTGGAGAAGAGTGGCTTCATGTCTGATTTCTCATATGCAATAGCTTTTCCCTTCTTTTCCATCTTCTCAAACATTGTTTCATTCAGAGGTTCCCTGAAATTAAGCAATGGAGATTATCGGATAAACACAGAGCAAAAATGACAATGAAAATTCAATGATATAGTTAACTCCGAATGGTGACAAGGAAGAACCTTTTATTCGAAAATGCAGATGAAAGATATCAAATCACGTCAAGCCATTTTAAACATAAATGCCATTAACACTTATTAAATGCGCAGTAAGATATTTTATTATGGCTTTTATTAGTTATTTAAGTCATCACATTGCAAACGTGTAAGGAAAATTTTTAAGTTGCTGAGTTTTAAAGTGTGAAATGACAATTATGTGATTGCAATAAAGATTATCACAATATCGCAAATCGCAACATTGCACCTTAGGTTATGCGTTATATCGAAGTTATTTAGAATTTTGTGAGATGCGATGTGAAAAACGTACCTTTTATCGTTTTAAGTGCATTTTGCTTGAATGAATACTTATTGCATAAAGTGACCTTTTACTATGCGCTGGACCTAACCAAAGTTATAATAATTATCATGTACTTCCACCGGGTACGGGTCATATCGCATTTCAAAAACTTTCTTAGTTCACAAGATTTGTTTTTTTGTAAACATCGTGACATGATGAGTGTTTGAATTGTTATGTCGCAATATCACAATTCACATATTCCAAAGGTTTTATTTGTGGTGCTCTTTGTGAATGCCGATATGCGATTGCGATAGGTACTTTATTTTGCAAGAAATACTTTAAGCCTTAGTTTTAAATGAAAAGTTTAATGATACCGTAAGTTTATTACGGTGATCCCTCTTATCGCAATTCACAAATCTCGATTTATTAATTAACCTTTGACACACATGATCCTGCGATATGCGATAAAGCAAGAATAGCTATTCACAAAGGGA
>APFE031690525.1:0-10501 GCA_000404065.3 Pinus taeda
ATATTTAAAATTACAATTTAATGAAAAATTACCCTTTAAGTTATCGAATAATTAAATTTCCTAATTAAAATAATTGTACAAGATTTACGAAACAATCCAGTGGTGCGATTTGTCTTGTTCCCTGATCACTCTCTAAATAAACCTTCGGATTGCCATTGTCCTTGTGTTTTACCTTTGTTTTGATAATTATTTGGTTGTGTATGACTGATGATTGATGTTTGAAAATATATATATATATATATGTATTTATATATATTATATATATATATATATATATTTAATATATATATTATATATATGTGGGGTCAGCAAAATTTGTCGTGATTACCGCTCTGAGAACACACTTTTGCAACAAGAATTTGTTACCCGTACGTCACTGTTAGCAAGGTGTCAGCAAGAGGGTGGGCTCCACTCCTGCCACGTTCAGAGGAATATGCAATAATGCATACACAATCAGAATACAAAAAGGTGGATACTTGAATGGATATGTCTCATCATGAATAAACTAGCATTTGCACCAGATGTTGCAAAGAAAATGCGGTAAGGCATAAATCGAAGAACAATGGCGATATAGGAATAGGCACATGTAAATAAGGTGCAAATATGTAATAGAAATGAAATTCTATGGTTGACCATGGTTACCCATGAATAATACCGGTAGTATGTTGACAAATAATAAGGGTGCTTTTCATTGATAATTTTAATTATTACTCTGGTAATGTTTTAATGATTTGGATGCAATCTTATGTCCATTGAAAATTATTTTCAAATCGATAGCATCTAACTTTTAAATGAAACTGATCAATTAAGATTTGCAATTTTAGGAATTAATGTTTTGATGATTTCAACCTTTTAAATGAAACTAATCAATCAAGATTTGCGATTTTAGGGATTAATGTTTTGATGATTTGGATGCGATCTTATGTTCATTGAAAATTATTTTCAAATCAATAACATCCAACTTTTTAAATGAAACTAATCAATTAGTATTTGCAATTTTAGGAATTCTCCTCTGTCAAATTTTTATAATATATATTTGATTTAAAACACTATTCACTAATTCCAAGAAAACAAAACCAACAGATAAATAAGTTTAGGTTTAGAAACAGAACCCTGCATAATCTGTTTCCAATAAAACTATCAATTTTGTCTTAACATCATAGGATCAAATTTTCGCTGAAGTCTGCATTGTTTGTCTTAATGACCTTGATTTTATAAACAGAGAGGGATTTTTTTTCCTGCATTATTTCTTCCATAGTTGATTGAATTTCATCCTTAATGTAAGATGCAGTGCTTGTGTGAAAACTCTTGGCTACTTTCCTAGCTTATGGGACAATTACTATTAGTGAAAGCAACGGGTTGGTAAACCAACCTTGTTACAGTCTCTATGCAACCTATTGAAAGGTCCAACGCTCAAAATTAACGGGCATAAAGTTAAGTTAGCGGTCTGTATAAAAAGGCACATGAGATTACCTTCGCAAATATTCACTGGTCAAATATAAAAACTATGATTATAGGCATCCAAATCTATTCCTACTGAAGTCATTTTGGTGGCATTACGCATCTATGACGCTTTGATTGTACATGATTTTAGAAAAACAATGTCAGTGATGATCACAAGTCATAAATAATAACAAATAAAACTAATGGATTCATAATCCATCTATGTGCATTCATTGTCTCTGTCTTTCATATAGTTTTTGCCACGAGGTTCACTCAACTCATTGATGTAACCTTGATTTTAGAAACAGAGGTATTTTTTTTCCTGCATTATTTCTTCCATAATACGTTTGTCTTAATATAAAGGATAGGTAGTATTATTTTCTTGATCTCTTTTCTTATGATACTGCATATCCCTCTGTAAGTTGTCTCCTCCAGAAGACAGTATGGGGATATTCCCCAAGAATCATCACTATAAAGTGAATAGTTTTTACAGCCACTATTGTATACCTATCCTCCTCTCCTCTCTCTATGGGAGATGAGACCAAGTAAATTGATTGATAAATTAGACTATGTAAATTCTTTGTTTTTAGGTGTAAAAATTATAATATTAACAACAGTTAGATACTCACTCATACTTCCCCCATAACCGCCTTATAAGCCACATATGTAAATATTTTAAGCTGACTTACCGTTGGTTTCTGTTACTTCTTGAACCCTATCCTAAGGGAAAAGTCCCAAGCCAATGGGAGAGCCAAGGTGCAACTACAGGCAAGCCACCCACTGTCACCTCAGTGGCCTTGCCTCTTGCTTTAAGGCTAAGAAGGGACTTCCTTACCTAAGAGGAGATTTCCTAAGGTCGAATCTAGCTAGGATTGGTAGGTAGAGATGAAAAATTCCGAACTCATTTTGAAATATCCATGAAATAAAATGATTTGAATCTTCCATTTACCATTGTATTGCCAAAATGCCATATGAAAGTCAGTGATATAAATTGTCTATCGCTGTTGTTTAAAGACAGAGAAGACAGTAGGGAAGAATTTGTACGATTCAAAATTTATGTTTAATGATAAAACTAATGGATTCATAATCCATCTATGTGCACTCATTGCCCTTGTGTTGGTTGTACTAATCGATACAAAAAAGGTTAAGTGATTCCCCAAACATTAAAACATCATGAGACTTTTTATTGTACTTTTTGTGCCTGAAAAAGTACAAGAATACCCATAACATTGAAATTTCTTGAGTTATTCTAACAATACTGAAAATGGTCCAAGAGTTCATAATAGAGCATGAACATAGCCAAATAGTCAAAGAGTGAAGGGACCAACACCAATAGCTTATTCCCATATCACTTGAAGAGATAAAATGACAAATTGAAGAATCCTACCTCCAAGAAGAATTGTCCAACATCTAACATTCTATCCACATCAACTTCAATGGTGTTCTCATACCCATAAATACCTGGTTGAGTCTCTAGAAACTTTCTAAGAATAGAAACCTCATGGTAAAAATCTCCTAAAAAGGGATGGAATTTTCCTTTCCATTCTTCAATTCAAACCATTTGCCTTGTGGCAGGGTCTCCCCATCAAGAATTTAATTGATTTTTGAGTGAGTGAATCAGGTGCTCTTATGCTAGTAAATTGGACTGCCTTGGTGTGTTGTGCCCAGTGTGGGGGAACTTTGTGCACCATCCCATTCTCATCATCTAAGGACATTCAACCAACCATATGATGGTGTAGTTCTACACCATTCCATGAAGGGATCTGCATTTCTTATTCTTTTTAATCAGTGCCCTGAAAGGGTGGCCTCAAAAACCTAGCTAGGGAAAGATGTAGCTAGGGCACTTGTTGCAAAACAAGAACTACGCAAGAAAGAAACTTGTTCATAATTTGGATTTTGGGTGTAGATTATTCCAAAAACATCGAAAAGGATTTCCTGATTTTCTTTAGGAGACCAGGGCCCAAAAACCACTTTCACATGCCCACAATCCTGAACTTCAATGGTACATAATTGAACAAAGAAAATGCAACAAACCTCAGATTGACTAGCCTGCATATTGGCACAAACAAAGACAACCAATCAGTTGCAATGATAGCCACTTGAAATTTGAAGAAAACAGATAATAATTAATACAATAGTCATAGTGGTGAGTAGTAAGACCCCACTCAATATGTGGCAAAGATTAAGGGCAGTAGGTTATAATAGTGTATATCTATGTCTTAAGAGAGTGTATATTAGAATGTTTGGCAAGAATATTAATGTTAGATATCATTTTTGGGATTCAATTGCGTTAAGTAAGTCATTCATTTATGGCCATTTCCATGAGAGATGGTAGTAATTGACTAATTGCAGAAACCGACTACAAATAGATTTTTATGACAGTTCATTGGTTGCTGTTAGTTATGATTGTGTTTCCCTTTATTAATTCATGAATGTGGTGTAATGTTTCCTCCTATTATGGACTTAAATGGTTTATATAAAATTTGAGGAGATTCACTTAATCGGTCTTTTTCTTATCATGAAATATATGAAGATCATTGCCAGAAATGTAGGTATTGTATTTCATGCCAATCCATTTGTTATAAGTCAATTGGTATCCAGTTATCATTGAAAAATGCTTACAACAACATTTCACTGATAAGCAAATCTTAGAATGCACATCTTTAATTAATAAAAAACAAGATGTCCTTTTTGAACACAACTTCCAACTTTTACTATTTCATTAATGAACAAGGACGCTTCTCAGTAGTAAGTCCCTACTTGTAGATTATGCATAACTTCCCTACTTGCAGATTATGCATGACGTCTTTAGGGATATAAATATAAACAATAAAGACAAAAAAAAACAAAAAAAATCCCAATACAAAATTAATAAAACAAAGGACAGAAAAGATAAAGAACAACATGGCCAAGCTATAACCTTTCAATTCTCTGCGCTGTTGTATTATCCAAGACAAATTGAAGTAAGATGATACTTGATAATTCTTTTCTAAATACTATTAGAAGAGAAATATAACCTACCATGTTTGGACGGAGCTAAACCACACATATAATGTGTATTTGATTGAACAAAAAAATCATAAAAACTATTGTAAATGTTTAATATAAAATGAAACAGGACTTTTCGGGCATATATTAGATCATATTTATCTAATCTCTAGCATTTTCATTTTTTTAGAACAAAAACAAATTCACATTTAAGTTATTAATTGTTGAAATGATTACATATAAGTGTGCAAAATTGGGAGCTTGAATTCTTGTAGGGGTTACAAACATCCCGGCTGTATTGTACGCGTTTTTGAAAGTGGCTGGTATATTCAAATTGTTGCAAACCAACACTTATGAAAGATTTCTGTAGATTTACATGAAAAACACCTTAACTATATCTGATGAGTGTGCCTACATACAAAAATGATATGACTTTCTTCACCTCAACACTTTTGAAATCTGCAAGTCATCCGATTGCTGAAAGTTATCTTTCATGGTTCCTTCTAATGATTTTCCATTTGATAAAGAAGTGGGTGCTGCCATATCAAAGGAAGATGTTGGATTCCAAATGGTAAAAATCTCCTAAAAAGGGATGGAATTTTCCTTTCCATTCTTCAATTCAAACCATTTGCCTTGTGGCAGGGTCTCCCCATCAAGAATTTAATTGATGTTTGAGTGAGTGAATCAGGTGCTCTTATGCTAGTAAATTGGACTGCCTTGGTGTGTTGTGCCCAGTGTGGGGGAACTTTGTGCACCATCCCATTCTCATCGTCTAAGGACATTCAACCAACCATATGATGGTGTAGTTCTGCACCATTCCATGAAGGGATCTGCATTTCTTATTCTTTTTAATCAGTGCCCTGAAACGGTGGCCTCAAAAACCTAGCTAGGGAAACATGTAGCTAGGGCACTCGTTGAAAAACAAGAACTACGCAAGAAAGAAACTTGTTCATAATTTGGATTTTGGGTCTAGATTATTCCATCAACATCGAAAAGGATTTCCTGATTTCCTTTAGGAGACCAGGGCCCAAAAACCACTTTCACATAAATGCTTACAAAGTTGGAAAAGTGGTTGGAAATGTACTTCGAGGATTAAGACAGATATTCCAAAGCACCCACTAATTGCATGGATGGAATCCTTAGTCTAAGAATAACGAGGGAGATTGTTATTCCTTAACCAAATTGGAAAAGAGGGCGAGGCCTCTGAGAAGGTATCAAATGTCAGGTTACAAGGTTGGAACCAGGTCCATCTGCACTGCCAAATTTAGTGGTAACCAAAAGATATGATAGTTTCATTGTATATTTTGGGCATTAATGCCTCAGAATAAGGAAGACATCAAGAAATTTAGCATCAAATGACAGTTGCATTCACCACAACTCGATTCTAAATAAATCCAAACAAACACTTCGATACAAATAAATCTTCTAAAACCACTGCCATCACTAGCTCACTTACAACTAAAGAAATCAAAGTTAACATTATCAATGTCTTGGAGGTTGGTTATGGTGTTGTATGTTTTCCAAAAACCATAGAGTATGAGAAAAATAGAATGAAGGAAAGCTTCATTGCATGGATGTTCATAGTCAATACATTGATTTCTCAATATTCCTGGACCTATTTTCATGTAATTACAAATCATAGAATGTCTCAAAATCTAATGAGACGGGAGAAGCCGGTGTAAACTATGCAAGGTTTGTTATCTGGATGCTGCATGTCAGAGTCTCAACTATAGCCAAGAAAAAATTAACCTCTAATCAACCATTTTTAGTGGGCATACTCTAGTCATGTCCAAGATATTCAAGAATTGACAGGAATGATGATGGGAAAACTAGGTGGCTTACTAAATGGACCCCTAGTTCTACTTTTCATTGAATGCCTAAATATAAACAATAAAGACACAAAAAAAAATCCCAATACAAAATTAATAAAACAGATGAGAGAAAAGATAAATAATAACATGGCCATGCTATAACCTTTCAATTCTCTGCTCTGTTGTATTTATCCAAGATGCATTTCGCTGAATGCGGCCAGCACCCCAAGCCAACAATTCTCGCACAGAATCCAAGAAGCCTACTCGAGCAGCAAGGTGCAGAGTGCAGAGACGCGCTCCCTGGTCATCTGTAACGGAAAAAACATAAAAACAAGGGTGGGTTTGATTAAATCTTGATTCGGAAGAAGCTTTGCCTTTTCAGTCACAAACAATAAAAAATACAAAGTTGACAGAATTTCCTTTCAAGTTCTGATAGAGCACATGCTGTTCAGGAAAGAAAGATCCATTTGGCACAAATTTTCAAGAAAAACCCCAATTTTCACGAAAATTGCACACAAGCTATTAAAACGAAGAGCAATATTCAGATGTGACAACTATATTTTCGAAGATACAAAGAAACTAATTACAAAACTAAGTGTCTCTATCTCTTACCCGTGGCTCTATCTTTTACCCTTGAGCTCTAGTGGTTGCATAAAGACCCATTTCTCAACAACGAATGAACAACCCCTACATGTTTCATTTGGGCCGCAAGGTGTAATGAAGTGGCTCCAATCCCATCTCTTGCATTTACAAACCAGGAAAATCCCCAAGAGCCTGCAACTGGAGTAGACTAGGCAGCTGAGAGAATGGCTTCCAAGCAATTAGTGTGTGCATCATTTGCTGCATAATGCAAGCAAGTTCTCCTATGTAACGAGTCAAACAACAATATATTTTCACCAGCTTGTAGAAGCCTCTGAATGAAGGAAACCTTCCCATACATGCCGACCACCATGAGAGGAGTATGTTTGTTGCAACTCAGGGCATGAGGATACAACAATTCTCACACAAATTCCAAAGCCTCCTCGAACAGCAAAGTGCAATGGCATGCTCCCTGGTCGTCTGTAAGGGAAAAAAACATACAAAGAAGAGTGGATTTGTGTAAGGGAAAAAACATACAGACAAGGGTGGATTTGTTTAAATCTTCAGCGATGTGAATCTTGCCTATTCAGTCACAAACAAAAAAAATAAAAGTTAACAGAATTTCCTTTGAAAAGAGGAGCCTCCACCCTTGCTGGAATGTAGAGAAGAAGGCATTTTCATTGGAGACATTGCAGCTCAGAGCCTGACCTATTTATTACGAAATCTTTCCTGCTGAATCCCCCAATACCTTGAGCCCCTTATCAACCCCTCTCAGACATTTGAATCCCGAATAATCTAACTCTAGAGTCTCAAATAACTTACCAGACAACCCTGATA
Source organism: Pinus taeda (assembly GCA_000404065.3). Classification (NCBI taxonomy): domain Eukaryota; kingdom Viridiplantae; phylum Streptophyta; class Pinopsida; order Pinales; family Pinaceae; genus Pinus; species Pinus taeda. The sequence goes on from APFE031690525.1 coordinate 7,659, forward strand.
AAAGTTAGAAATAACTTACCAAATAATCCTGATAAAAGTTTCGTTTCGCCTTACTGGTAGAATCTCGGTCAGTGGAATACCATGGTGAACGTGTAGAATATCAGTCCGTCGAATACCATGGTGGTGTCGATTCCTCGAATGGGACATTACCTGCATACCAAACCCTCTCATGCCACAATAAGCAAAAGAAAAAGATTAAGACATTAGCTGCGTACCAAACCCTCTCAGGCCACAATGAGCAAAAGAAAATGATCAAGTATCGATAATTATTGTTTCAGTTATTACGGGATTTTTTTTATTAACGATGGAAAATAGTTTAATCATTTAACATTAGATCAAACGGATTATAATAAGACACGTAATACAAGAGGGGAGGGTGTAATTATTGATGGGAGTCTAACAACACATTATAGTTTTCAGAGTATGTGCTAAAGAACGCGTTGCATTTCTCAGAAGACAAACTATTCCACTCATCCAACGTTGTTTTACCTCTCATTGCTCCCGTGACAACGTTGATGGCCACGGGCAAACCAGCACACTCGTCCGCAATTGTTCTCGCGCGCTCCTTTAATTCCTCAGGAGAATGCCTGCCTTTGAAAGCTATTCTCTCGAACAATTCCCACCCTTCATCCCTGCTCAACCTCTGCACTTCAATGGACTCCTCAGCCTCCATTAACGCCAGGTCTCTGTTGCGTGTAGAAAATACCACTTTGGTACCAGTATTTTTCCCAAATCCAATACCCACTTCCTGCAGATCCAGTGGCCTGCACATATCATCTAATACCAGAAGAAACTTCTTCTTCAGCAGACGCGCATACAATTTCATCTTCCGGACGTCACTATCACAAGTATCAGACAAGTCCAAATCGATTGACTCACCGATATGGCACTGCAATTCCTGAATTTTAAATTCTTGAGAAAGTGTGACCCAAATCACAAAATCAAACACACTGTTGACCTTGTTGGTGTTGTAGATGATCTTCAACAATGAAGTTTTTCCAACACCAGGTACCCCATAGACACCAATTACTGCAACATTGGGAGCTTAAGTAAGCCACATTTGCAACTTTGCCTCTGCAAATTTAATCTTTGATCCCACAAATCCAGAATCTGGCACCAGTTGAAGTAGCACATCCGGCTCTGGCACGGGTAATTGGATCTGTGAGACAGCCTGGCGAACAATCTGCTGAGCACTTAGCCAAACTAAAAGGTCCATTTCAAGATCTTGGAACTGCTCATCAAATGTCGAGGTCCATTCTCTGATTTCTTTGGAAGTTCTGGGAACGCAGGCGATGAAATCATACACCGTCGCCTTTTTTGGGAACGAGAAATGATGGAAGTGGCCAGTTGGATGGCATCACGAGTCCTATCCAAAGAGCCTCTGATAGAATCAGGGGGCATTGTTGGCTGATATTAGAAATGCCAAAAATAATTAGAATTCAATAGGTGTTGCGATTTCTATAAATACTGAAGTAGGTAATAATTACGAAGTGACAGACATCAGTGCCTAGAAAGTCTTGAACATAGACATCTATTGCCAGCGTGGACAGACTCGACATGAAAAAGTGAAGATCGATTAATCAATATTGAATGGAAAATATTTGTGGCGCGCTTAGCCCAAGGAGGCTTCGTGAAACACGTACCTCCACACCTCCTTAGTTAACATTACGAACATGTTTTTCCCTCCCTGGAAGAAAAAATTGTGAGAATTACAAATACTGTTGAAATAGTGATGTTTTAACTTATTTTATTAGGTGTCGAGAAGAATTGAATTATTTGAGTGATAAATTATTTTCCAGTTATATATATATATATATATATATATATGTATTGGTAGTTATAATTAAGATAAGTCCTGGTGGACTATGTTTTGGAGAAAAATAATATCTACAAACCTCATCTGCTTGGCTGGATGGACAGAATTAGGTTCTTCTAGAGAAGGATGGAAGGATGCACCATTCACCATATAAACATGGCTCAGAATTAACAAGCAGACTCTTTGTCAAAGGAGGGTCTTGAATCGGATCCATGCTTTTGGTATATGAAGGTAAAGACTGAAGGGGAAGTCTTCCCTATTCAGGATTTTTCGCCTCCTAGTTTTTAATTTCAAATTTACTCAGGTATGCAATATCTTTTGTTTCTCTTTCTGTTTCTCTGTTCCTCCAATTTTGACTATGAACAGTCGATGTATAAAGGGGAGTCTCCTATTTTCAGTGTTTCTTTCCCTCTGATTATCAAATGCCTCATATTTCTATCAGAAGTGTAATATCTTACATCTTCCTGGCATCTCCTTGGACTGTCTTGTTTTCCTAGAAAATCTTATCTATCAGGTGGGATTAAGCTTTCCATATCTCCTAGTTCTTTTGGCTCAACTCTATATTTTCGCCATATGCAGAACTGCTATGCCAATGTACTGATCAGTCTTTATATATCTTATATAATACAATATTGCTTTTTTTCTCCTAAAAAAAAGAAGTTATATTGGTTTATTTTATGTATGTATATGTTACTGGGTAATATTATATTGAGTTTAAAAAGAAATTATATTATTTTCCAATTCTATATTATTCACCAAAGTAATTATGCCCGTCGTCAATTTCATTTTGAATATTCAAAAAATTATACATCTTTTTATATTGACGTGAGACAATTAAATGTTTTAAACATTTTTTTATATATATAAAGTATATAAATTAAATATATTCACCAAAGTAATTATGCCTGTGGTCAATTTCATTTTGAATATTCAAAAAATTACACATCTTTTTATAATAATAATAATAATATCCATTTTTAAGGTCACGGCCAAGCCAGACACCAAATTGGTGTATGAGACCCCCTTG
>APFE031690538.1:1321-40828 GCA_000404065.3 Pinus taeda
GTGAGACTGTGAGAGAAAACAGAGGATATTACAACGGATTTGCTGTAGGTTGTGTCTCTTCATTTTGCTGGATAATAGTAAGGAAGGACTGGCTGTTCGAGGTGGACGTAGCCCAAACTGGGTGAACCACATATATCTGTGTCTCTCTTGTTTTGTGCGTTTTCTGTGTTTATATTTCTCCAATATTTTATGTGTTTCATTGCTCCGTAATATATATTTTTCTAACAACTTCCGGGGAAAAACCCGATCATAATCAAATTTCATTATCCTTGGCCAAAACCCTGGCCAATACGGCCAAGTGAGCCTTCACTGCTCACCTCCAGGCCCTTGCGTTACAATGAAGTCCTTCCAGCCTTTTATAAGCTCCATTACATATAATACCACGGGCAGAATACCATGGGTGCACAATACCATGTGCCCCAAAACAATCACTATTTAACCTGGTCAACTTTTGACTCTATCCCAAGTCAAGTTTACCTAACATTAGTGAGGCTCTTGGTGAGGCAGAGTCTGGGCCGAGGTTGGTCAGACTCGTCGTTAGTTTCTCGTGAGTGTGAATTCGTGTTGATACTGAGTATAAGAATAAGTGAATGATCATGCACGCAAATGGTGAGTCACAAATTTAGAAACTGGAACAACATGCATGTGGGTGAGGCGAGTCACCGAATCTGCGGCCGTTTGCTAAAAACAACTTCATGCATGCGACAATAGTGAGATGTTGATAAAAAATAAAATGGTGCTAGGGCAAGCTAACATACATGTAAATGACAACAAGCGTTCAAAGAAATCAAGCAAATAATACTCATACAAGTGAAAACACGAAAAGTGATAGAAATGCAACACTAAGTTGAATGTCTCGACTGCTCCTAGATGTGATGTCAGATGTCAAAGATGCAAGGTTGATGTGAGGAATGAGCTCTACAGTGTCTGGTTGATTATTTTTTATAACGTCGAGGTTGTGACACGCATTCCACAAATGTAGGGAAAGAGACACTTGGTGGGAGGTTTCTGAAATGATCCTTGCATGTAACCTCCAACTGCTAAACATAGATCCATAAAATAAGGGATGTCTTTGCATTCTACCTTGGGAGAAGCAACCCATGCATGCAAGTCAAATTTTCTCAGTCCTAGAGGGAGTCGGTCAACTCAGTTGCACATGCAAGAGACTACTCGACTGCTGGAGAAAAATGTGCATTTCTGGTTGGGAGATGGGCTAGTTGCCTAGGACATTTGTGCAATTTATGGGAAAAGCAGGTGATTGCTGACAAGATTTGCACAAATTTGGGGTTGAGCAGCTCTGCTAGGGAAAATTGCGTAATTCCTACTAGGAGTGTTGATTGGCAGAATTGTGTAATTGTGTAGCTCGACAAGCTGCCAAATAGGATTGCACAATTTCTGGAGGGAAGGTTGGTTTCCCTACATAAATGAACAATTTTCTTGGGGAAGTTGCTCAACCTGTAGCTGGACCAAGTCTGGGTGAACAGTCTGTGAGGGGAGTGCATCAAGCTATGATTGAGAGACTACCTTTGTGCAAGCAAAACACTAAAGCTTGTGAACTTGATGAAGCAAGGCAAGCTGCTATAAAAAGGTTGGTAGGGAGGATCCAAAATGGGCTAAGGAAAAATTTTGGAGGGTGGTTGTAGCCACTACAATAGATGGTTTTGGGGGCACAAAACATGTCCATGTATCTAAAATCTTAGATTCGAACAAGGATCATCATCCAGAAATATCCAAATGTTATTTGGCATTGATTCCAATTGGTACTAGTATGAGGGCTTAGAAGTAACTCTGGAAAAAGAAGGGGAAAAAGGGAAATATTGGCATTTCTTCTTGATCCTTTCTATATTACTTTTTTCTTTTTGTTGACATATTTCTATACTATGTTTGTACATATATTCATTTTCTAGGCCTTTGGGTATATATGCCTTACTTTAGGCATCTATTTGGCCATTGTCTTTTTGTTTTTTTTAATGTATTTCTCTACTCTGTTTGTACATATCTTTCTTTTATGGGCCTTTGGGTCTATATGCCTTGCTTTAGGCATCCATTTGGTGATTGTTGTTGTGCAGACAATATTTTGTAAACCTGCATGGTTATATTATTGATTAATCACAACCTCATGTGGGATAGGGGTAGATCACAAGGAGTGCACCAACGTTGCATATGCAAAATGTGATTATTTTCAACTCTATGAATGAAAATACATTCTATTTTTCAAGGCAGAAAAAAAGAAGAGAATAATATTTAAGGTCTATTGAGGTGAAAAATCAACACCCCCATTGTTATCTTATTTATTTCAAATCATGGGGACCCTTTCCGTAAATTTTGGTTAAATCGCCTTTTAATATTTTCCATTTGGTTAGGTGTCCTACAATTTTTGCCAAATCTTCATTTTCTTTGGATTCTTCTTTTGATTGCTTCATTGAGTTTGATTATTTTTACCGTCTGGGCTAAAAAATGTACAAAATGTATATTATAGTAATTTTTGTAAATTATTTGTAAATATTGATTATTATCAAATTTCTACTAATTAATTCATTTTTTCTCTAATGGCCCTACAAAATCACTGTAGCCAAATTGTAGAACAATTAAAATTCTGTTATTGGATTTCAAAAGTTAATTCATATTTCAATTTTAATAAAATTCTGAGATTCGAAATACTTTAATATCAAGTGGTTGTAGTTTTTAATGTTGGGACTTGAATTCACAAAATGTTTTTATTTTATGGGTGGGTCCCATGCCTCGTGGACCTTATTATACACATCCCCTCATTCCTTACTCCTTACCATGGCACCTCAGGACATCTTTTATCATAACATTATTTTCTCTCACCTTCGATATGGCTTACTCTCAAAACCTTGGATATTACTCACCTCGATGCCCCACGCAACTCATCCCACCTTCCTCTTTATCTCATTAGACCTCAAAACCCTTTTAAACCTCGGAGCTTGTTCATAATACTTTCGATATCTGATGGCTCCATTCCTTTGATCTTTGATATTTCACTTGACCTCCGATATTCTGATATACATTCTTCCCAAGGTTCTGATGACTCTACCTCATGTTTCCCGATACTCTTCATACATCATACCTCGGGATTTTGGTCCATCGTAACTTCATTTTAAAACCTATGCTATCACTTCATCTCTGATGTTTGATGACCCTCATAGCTTCGGCGAGCTTGGTTATAAAAAGTTGATTTTTATATTAATGTTTGTATAAAGGTTTCTAAACGCATAGAGAATTTATTTCATATTGGTTATATAATTGTGTGAATATAATATTATGGTAATGTTAAATAATGTATTTTATTAATACAATGTCTAATAATTTAATTTAATTTAATTAATATTTTATTTTTTTTGTAAATAATTTTAATTCATATGAGAATTATATTGGATGTAATTTATTCCACTTTTTTTAGTTTGTAATTTAATTTAATGTTTTTAATTAAATATATATAATTAAATTAAAAAAATTTTAATTAATTAAATATTATTAATTTTAATTGTATATTTAATTAGAATTAGAACATTTAATTATAATTTCTAAAATTTAGCCCACGCATACTATTTTCCAAAATTCAGATTATTTTGGCACCTCATGTTTGGAGAGGCATATCTAGAGATTTCTCGACCATATTAAGCCCACAATATCTCGTTGGAAAGCTAAGACAAAGGAGGACACTATGGAATGATTAATTTTACAAAATATCATTATTTAATGACCCATAAATCCAGCAGAAAGAAAAGTGAAGAATTTGAAACAAAATTAATTGTTTTATGTTGATTTGACAAATTTTATTAGATTTGGAAAAATTTTGTTACCAACTACTCCAACATTTCTCAAAATAAAATCAGACTCAACAAAAGTAATCGCATCTTGAAATTTATTTGGATTTTAATTTATTGTTTTAACAATTTGTTGAGAATGTGTTTTTGTTTTCTATTTTGTTCATCAAATCTGTTTTAATTTCTAGATTTCAATTGATTATGGCAGGAGAACAGTTGACAATATGAGGAATAAAATATTTTGATCAAAAGAATTTCTCCACCAAGAGAGAAAATAAATTTGGAAAAACTTTATTGGAGAAAGTTTATTCTCCAACAATTATCTCACTTTAATTCTCTTTTGTAATTATAAATTTGGCTTTTGTTGAATGGAGTAGGGGTTCCATATCTAAAATTTGGGGAGGAAATTCTCTGCAAAGAGAGGCCTTTCTGCATTATTGTAGGGAGAAATATGTTGGTAGAGCATAGACAGTTTGGACCAGACTTGAGGAGATTAAAGGAAATGTATTTCAGCTCTGAAAATTTCATGTACTCAAACTTTGATATTAGATTTTTACTTCATGTACACTACTGTCAGAAATATAGGATGATTGGTGGCCTAAAATTAATAAACTTTGTGGAAATTCTTGATTCAGATAAGTATGTGCTTGTGAAATTTTTCACTAATGTGAATTCATTTAATACATGCTTGTTTCGATCATTTAAAATCTATCTTTTGATGATGAATATAATTGTTGTAAAATTAAATTATGAATTTGAATAGATAAACGACACATACTTGTTAGCTATTTAGCAAATTATTGTCAAGTTTACCTTGTTTTTAATAATGATTGTTTCATGATAACTATTTCCTTAATGAAATCATATCTTTTTAGTTTGAATTCATTTAACTTGAATTTGGATGTATGCACACAAGAGATTTATTGACTATTCATCAAATAACTAAATGCATATACTTGCTTGAACTATTGATAAGTCTTGGAACTATTTCCTTGGCTTACTGACTTCACTTTTATTCCAAATTCAAAGTTGGTTCAAATCTTGTTTTTACCTTTCTCTTGGTTGATAGGGGGACTAATCCTTCTTTCAATTAAGATGGATTTAGGATTTACTTTATATTACTTAGAGTAGATTGGAATTTAGCTTTATTTATTTCATTATAGAAGTCCCATTACACAAGGGAAAACTTTGGAGTGGCCTGGATGAGCCATTACTTTAGCCTAAGGATAACTTTCTTGCATCAACTCTGTAAGAGGACAAGTCTGATGTCTTTTCTCTATTGGTAAGTAATAGACACACTATAAGCTAGTAGAGATAAAGAGAAGGTAATTGGACCTAGTTTAACTAGTCAGAACCACCATTCCAAATGGAAAAGGAGCTGCTTTAAGTCCCCGACCTAGTGGTCTCCCTTATAATTTTGAATGGTCATCTTGGGCCATCAACATTTTTGGCGCTAGAAGGAGGGTCTGGCAACTTGTTTTCTTTTGGAGTTTTTTTATTTTAAATTTTTTATTTAATCACAATGGCTCCTCTCAAACTCATTTGGAGTTGTATCTCTAGACGCGCATCTGCCAATACTCCACTAGAAATAGTACGATACTTGCCAAAGTAAAATTTAATGGTAAGAATAATGCTTTTGCATTTGATCATGCCTTATAGTTTATTCAAAATTTTGCAAATTATACTTTTCATGATATTGATGAAGGTATTTTATGTAGAATTTTTATTCTTACATTCTCAGGAAAATCCAGAAGTTGGTTTCAATCGATTCCAGTTGCCTCTATTCATAGTTGGGATCAATTTATCACAAAGTTCCTTTATGAATTTGATGATTATGATTATGAACGGGTATGTGATGAGTTTGAATACTTACAAAGTTTTGAAAATGAACCATTCATATATTTCATTGTTAGATTTCGACTAAATTGCTTAAGCTTAAAAGTTGAAGATAAAACTTCAAACATTGAATTGATGGATTGGTTTGAATATGTTTGTTCTCTTTCTCCCATTTCAAATCTGTATATAAAAATTGCAAGCTTTGATGACTCCCCTTCGACTTCTATTAATATTATCAAAAATTAAGATATAGAGCTGCATATTAACCATGATGAAGCGGCCTCAACCATGTATGATAAATTTTTAAATCTAGTGCACACCTCTTATAGCATTAATGATAGTAACTATTATCTCTCTAAGGTTAATGAAATAAAGTTACAGAGCTTGGAAAATTGTCCTAATGAACCGCAAGAAGATACTAGCAATAATCCTGAGGAACCACTTGGCACAAAATCTACGAATCACTTTGAAATTAATTCAGAAACCCAGTTAATAAATCAAAAACTACAAGTACAAATTGAAGATTATAATATTATGCAATATGTTGTAGGAATTTTTGAATTCTTTCATGTTGATTAAATACAAAATTCAGGGCAGCCAGAGAATGTTCTTCAAGAAAGCACAATTAGTCAAATAAATGACCTGAAATATGAAACTTACAATCGGTAAAATTAACAAGAATCTACAAATAGATATATCTTCAAATTCATTGCTTCCATTTTTTACCTCTATCCTAATATTTTCGTTGATATTGATTTATCTCCTCTTTGCATTAATATTGTTCCAGAAAATAGAGAGGTTGGTATTAATGAATTTCCAATTAGTTTTTCTGAGGATAGAGAATCATTCATTAATCGTTCATCTCACATTGTTGAACATGTGCTCAATATTCCTTCTTCTCTTGATATATCATATGGGAATGAACATAATCCTAGTGAATGTCATGAAGTTATTTATGATTATTACTTTGAAATTGAGGGTGTTGATCTATCTTCTTCTCAACCAAATCATCATGACCAAAGTCTAATCATATTCGAAAATGAACACTCTAACTTAGAAATTGTTCCAAATAGTTCTCATTTTCAAATAATGAATCATCTTCTTAATTTCAACATTCAAGAATCCATTCCAATTTATTATTCTTATGACAATCAAGTTATCACTCTTGTTCATAGTCCAGAATGGTTCTCTCTCCCACAAGTTATTGTCAATGATCTTTCTAATTCTATTATTTTGGCAAGTGCTTGTGAGAAGGAAATTACTTCAAATCATTCCCAATGGTGTTGTAACATTAATTGTAACAATAGTGTAATATACAATTTGATTTTATTGTTTTTCCTTCATTTATTTTGTTTGTTTTGAGATTTATTTTCTATTAGCATTTTTCACTTTTTAGATATCATTTGCTAGCATATTGAGAAATTAAGTGCTCAAAATTCACAATGTGTACTTCTATAATGTGAAGAGGAATCACAAAATTCAAATCATGACCATTAAGAGATGATGATCTTCCAATTCCATTTGATGGTTATATCTTATCATCTTACTTTTCCTTCTAGAGTGAATTTTCAACATGAATAATCATTGTTGAGTACATTGATTCAATATGTCCAGCCTCTTAGTTTAATCAATGATATTCCAATAATTTCATTAAGCCCCCATCCAAATTTTGTTGATCCATTTCAAAGATGTTTGGAAGATTCATGTTCACGGAATATTGTTAATGGTTTGTCTGATGTACATAACACTGACGGTTGTTCAACCTCTCTCTGAATTGGCTTATTCCTTTCTCTAATGAATATTCATCCTTATTTTTATGATCCCATAGAAATTTGGTTAGAAAGGAGAATGTTTGTAAGTAAACCGCTTGTAAATAAACTGCTTTATGTAAATATGTTAGCAATAAATGGACATTCTACATTCAGATTTATTTCTGTTGGGTTAATTGTAATTATATTTTTGTTATTGATGTTTTATTTTCACATACATGCAGGAGATAGAATGCTTGCATGGTTATATTTGAAGTATGACTATACTTAGTCATGTTTCTTTTCATTCAGTTGGGATTAGAGATAAATCAATTTAGATTTAGATTCCTTTACTATTTGTATTTATTTCATTATTGTCTATTTTTAATAAACATATGATGAGCCCATGATGCTCCCTTGTATCTTCTTCATTCTCTAACAAATAATGTCCGAAAATTATGATTGCTTAGATTTCACTTACGTTGCACATGCTTATTTCTCTTGGTGAAGCTTCATCACATTATTGAAATTTGCAAATAAAATTAGGAATGGTGAAGTTTCAAAGAATTTTTACAATCAAGTTCTTTTGAGAAATTCAATTTAGAATTCATAAGAATTTCTATATATCACTTTCACCACTCTTGTCCCTCGATATGAAGTGGATGCAAATTGAAAGTTCATTACTTAATAGTTATTTTATCTTGAATAGTAGATGATTCATAAGGTAGAGTTATAGTCAATATTCTTCTAGGTATGCATTGACATGTTCATTTTCACATGTTGTCAATTTCTTTTTTCATTAGTTTATTTCTTATTTCTATTTTACTGCTTTTTGTAGGTCTTCACGAGCTTGATTTTGGAGACTTGAGATAAGCGAGCAGTCAGCCCTTGCCGAACCACAAGCATGTTCAGGGAAGTATTTTTATTTCTCATCAAAAATACTTTTGTTTTGTGCTCTATATTAATACTTCTCTGCATATTTTATTTCTTTTCAAATTTAACAAGTTGAGTCAAACATCATATTGTTCCTCTTTGTATGTAGTTAAATGAAATTCTTGGCTCCCTCTTACTAAGAATTTTCATAATCAAAGGAAAATCACATAAATTTATTTTTGCATCAAGTTATAAAATGCCCCTATCCACCTTTTCTTATCCCAACTATTGCGTTTGTCGGGTGGAGTTGAACCATTTTCACTCCACTTATCCACTTTAGTCACATTCCTTTCTTCTGTCATGATTCAAAGCCTCTATTGAGTAAATCTTGGAATCTCAATCCTTTGTTATTCATTCTTCCAAGATTTCCATTTCTCTATTCTGAGCCTCTTAATTTATTGAATTAGTGAGACATCAGAATAAAATAATCTTGTTGGCCTCTCATCAATTCATCCATTACTATATAGTCTAACTTACCATTATATTCACACGGAGTCCTCTTTGCTTTTCTCTATATCATTATGTTGACTTCTATGTTGCCCTTGTATTCAAGAACCTGGATGCATTTTTAATTATAATTTAGTCCAACATCAAATCATTCATTTCTCAGGATGACTTTGTGACTTTGGGGATACACACTCTTCATAGTGTTTTCACATGGGCCTCTTTTTACTCTTCCCAATAGTCTTCCTTAAAATTTTCATCATTTGTGACTCGTTTACATTTTTGTCTTTGGATTCTTATCATATCATCCTAATTAAATTTTAGTGTATATCTTTTATTTTCTTTTCAAATATACTTTTGAGTAGACACTATGGTAATGCATGCTGGAAAATTATATGTATTTTGATTCCAACCTTTAATTATCAATCTAGGGCTCATAAGCTTCGAGCCACAAGTGCATGTAATGCAGGATCAAAGGATATAGCCTAAACTAACATCATGAAGTATATAATGAAGTACAAAATATCTATTCCTAAATCAGTCGAGTACTTAGTATGGAATCAAGTATGAGATCTTTGTTCCTAGTTCGAAATCAATCTACTTTTAAAACATGCTCAAGAAAACGAATAATTGTTAAAGAATCTCATATTTCTAATCAAATGATGAACACGAATAAATATAATTAAATCTTACTACAAGATCATGGAAATAATGAATGATCTATTCAAATGGTTATTCAAGAAAATATTCAGATAGGAAAATTAACTACACTTCAAGTGACATGTAATTCACTAACTATTAACACATGATCTATGCTAAGAATAATATTGTCTCTAATTGATTCAAGATATTGGAATAGAGCAGAAGCTACAGTACTCTTATGCCAGTGATAAATAGATTCAAAAATAATGAAACACTTCCATCCAATGACATAAGATTTAATTTAAATAATAGAATTTATTACTCAGAAACTCATTTTAAATCGAAACTTTCCTCTCCAACATTTAGGAAATTGGAAGAGTAATCAGAGTATGATCATAAGAATATTCTACATGCATGAGAAGACTTAAAAAAATTACACTCATTCTCCTAACTCTGATCTACAGAAATGTTTAAATAAATCTTAAGTATTGAACGAAGTGCAAAAATTCTGAAAGTTATTGATGAAAGTAAATAAGAATTTAAGTGTAGTTTGATCTAATGAATTGAAACACTCTCCCTACATACTAAAATTGTTACATGACTCGATCAAGTTTCGCGGTGGGCCCTTTCCACAATCTAGAACAAGCCTAATCTAATTCAATACTTGCAACTTAAAGAGACATAAAATTCAAATAACAGTAAGAATCGAGACAATAATTATATTAAAAACTTCAGTAAAACATCAGTTTAAGAGTTCATTCTTAACATACTAGAATCAACTGTCATTCCACAATCATCAAATCAACCTATGCATATTTCTCTACATGCATATGTGTGTGTGTGTGTAACTTTACATACAAATTAGTGATCCTTTTAAAGAATTCAACCCGTCTAAAATAGTTACAACCAATTGATTGAGGATAGTAAAAGTACCTAGAATCTAAACTAAGTTAAGCCAAGTAAAATTTTAGGATTATTTGACCCAGTTTGTAATCGAACTGTGCCAGTCATGGAACTACCCTTGACAAAAAGAAACTAATTCCATGCTCAAGAAAAATAAGGACTATTCTGGGATGCTAATGGTTAAATGGTTGCTTGATACTGAGTAGAGTACTGATTTAATCCACATCCTCCACATGGTTGGTAATAAAATGTTCAAAACCGCCAAACCTAGAATTTGGTACTTAACTCGAATTATGTAAAACCCAAAATTCTAGTACTTAATTATCTATTGTAATATTCCCCTGACCATAACTTCTTTGTGGTAATGAATTTCGACAATCGATTTCTAGGTTACCTGAATGACGGTACTTTGAACAAAACCTACATCTCGAAATCCTGAGATTTTTCTTCATTTGATCACAAATTTAGATTTTCACCTACAAGAATTCTACATTTTGTACTGCATTATGTACTTAGTCATATAACATCTTGTCTTATGAAGAATTTCGGCAATGGATCCCTGCTGTAAATGAACTTGTCAAAACCATCACTAGAAAATCATAGCAAAGTCATCTCTAATCATTTGAAAGTTAATGAAACTGATGATAGTTAGTCATGAAGTGTAAGATATGAATTGGCAACAAGTTGTGAAATTATGATATGAAATGAGTTAAAAATATAGGAATTTAGATAATGAATAGTGGTATTGTATGGTGGAAAAATGGGAATATTTGAGGCCCAACATCCCTCCACGCCTTCCGATTTGCATGTCCTCATGCAAAAAAGTCCCTTGCTCATTAACAAATTCTTAACATTGTTTTCTAGATGTTGGTTCTTGTGTAGAAACATTGTTTGAATATTTGGAGGTTTTGGTTCTTATGGAGTAGAACTACTTGAATATTTCGAGGTGATGGTTCTTATGGTGCATCACTCTTCACATTTAACATATCATCCTAGTTTACATAGTGATACAAATAGAGGACAAGAGAGGGATGGATGAGGAAGAGATGCTGGATGAAATGAGGTAGTGATGGAGATGGTAAGTATGTGAATGGGTGTTTTCATACTCTATCATCCCAAGGCCAATGCCTATAGGTGGTTTACTTTATCATTTCATGACAGTAATGAATTCATCCTCTGAATGGAATTCTTGGAGAAGACACTATAGAGACTTCCTTTATTAATATACCACAAGGATTTGATTTTACATGGTCTTGTAATTAGAGTATAATATTTTTATTATGAGTAATAAATGGAAGGAAAACAAAAGGATAATTATTTATGAAAGATAAAATGTGTGGAATGAGAAGTGGTTAATCATTAAGTTTCCTAAACATTCTAATGAATTAGAGAATATTAAGCCAAATTTACCTCAAGTTTTACCTTTGTTGTTGATGTGTTTGGTGCTGCAAGATGAAGTGAAGTATGGATTGGCTAGAGTTGATTTGACTATTGATTTGATCTACTGAAGAAGGTTGAAGGACTAACTGTAGCTCCCCTTATCCCCCATGCCTCAGGAGTTGTATGTCCCTAAACAACTGAGTAAAGGTGATTGTTCTTGCAAATGAATGGCTAAGCTGCTATATGGAAGCCTTTACTGAAATGAATATACTCCTGCAAATGAAAATTGAAATACTGATAAAAAAATCCAGACTATTGCAAATTTGTGTTGAGATGACAAAACCATATAAGCCTCAACCATTACACACCCATGTGCAATATTGTGTATGTGAATAAATGGTGTCGACATCAATCATAATAAAGAATCATTGGAATACTGACCATTGAGGAGGTCCTTACTGTAGTTACTTGGTTTTCAAGTGAAGTCCCTGTGTAGTTGCGCTAGGAAAGTTGGATTTCACAAAAGGCCTTATTTTCCTCTTTATTATTTTCATTTATTTATTTATTACAATACTAACTTTCCTACTTTACTCGAGAAAATATTTCTTCCTTTAAGTGAAAGAGAACTTCCAATGAACCCATGTGTGGATCAATTACAAAGATATATTCATGCCCATATTTAATATATAAACTTTAGAAGGTACATGAGCATGAAAAATTAAAAGTTTTGAAAGATGTGGTACAAAGAGTATTTGATGATATGAGTGGTACTTTGACTGGATTGTGATCTGGAATAAAATCTCAATGTAACCCTAGCAGTATTGGCCCATTTCACCATTTTTACCACTCTAAAATTCCTCCTCGACCATGCCAGGAAAACTTGGATAATTGGCCTCTAGAATGGATACAAGGCTTGCTGATGGGCATGGTGAAATTTCCTCAGTCTCAGGTTCAGAGGGATGCTCCCCACTGGATTTGGTACATGATTTATTAATATCCTTGGTATGTAGGCAAGACGAATGAAGGGAGACTACCAAATCGTTTTCTAGTTGTGGAGAGAAAGATAATTTCCTGAATGTGGTAAGAATGAATTCTTCATGAGAGCCAAATATCCCAACTACTAGTAGGATTTGAGAAATTAATTTGAGGTGCATTCTTCAAGATCTCTATCATTCTTCAATTTATCCTACTGGTTGATGACCCCTATCTCACAACATGGATCAGTACACAAGGGTTCTTACAACACCGCAAAACTATTTATCTTTTAAAATCTTGAAATTTTAATCTAAATGAATTAAACCTACTAATTGCAATAAAACTTACCAAACTTGAACTCCTTACTTAGTTGGACCTTGTTGTCACCAAGTTATCCTTTCACATGAGTTACTTCATTATTATTTGCATCAATCTAAATAAAAACATACTCATAAAGGAAAAGAAAGAAAAATAAGGCATTCTTATCTTTAATTCTATGCATATGAAAAAGAAACTAGAAAATCAATTAGAGACAACCAGACTTTGGAGCAAACCCACCATAGTGGATGCATGGCTCTTCACTCACGTCTTACCATCTTTATCCACCCTCTAGTTTTTGTGCAACTAAGATAACAAAAAAAAAAAAAGCCTTATGAAAAAAATTATGCGCTAACCCCTTTAGCATCTCTCTTGCAACGGTGCCCAAAATGTTGGCAAAATCATATGTATTATAATTCCAACATTTAATTATCAATCTAGGGCTTATAATCTTCAAGGCAAGAGCACATGTAGTGTAGGATCAGAGCATCTATCGTAAGCTAACATGATGAAGTACAAAATGAAGTCTGAAATATATGTTCCTATATCAATCAACTGCTTAGTATGAAATCAAGTAGGAGATCTCTATTCCTAGTTCGAAATAAATATACTGATAAAACATGCTCAAGCAAAGCTATAATTGTTAAATAATCTCATATTTCTAATCAAATGATGAACAAGAAGAAATATAAATAAAACTTACTACGAAACTAGGGAAAATAATGAACAATATATTCAAATGGCTATTCAAGAAAATATTCACACAAGAAAAATAACCACACTGCAAGTGCCATGTAATTCGCTAAGTATTAACGCACAGTCTATGATGAGAATAACACTTTGTCTCTGATTGATTCAGGATATTCAAACATGGCATAAGCTACAGTGGTATTGTGCCACTAACAAATAGATTCACAAATAATGAAACACTTCCATCCAAAGATAGAAGATTTAATTTAAATAATAGAATTTATTCCTCGGAAACACATTTTAAATTAAAACTTTCCTCTCCAACATTCAGGAAATTGGAAGAGTAATTAGAGCATGCTAATAATAATATTATACAGGCATGCGAAGACTCAAATAACATTACACAGGAGAAATTGTCAAGTCGATCGGGCTCGCAAGGGAAGAGTAGAGCGAAGTAAGGATCTGGCCGAGAAAAAAAAAACGCTATGAATAATAAGCCGAAGATAGAAGGATGGAAGGACGGAAGGATATTCTTAAGTACAGAACGAAGTGCGAAATTTCAAAAGTTACCAATGAAAGTAAATAATAATTTAAGTGCAAGTTCATCTAATGAATTAAAACACGCTTCCTACACATTAAAATTGTTACAGGAATCAATCAAGGTTCGTGGTGGGACCTTTCCACAACCTAGAACAAGCCTAATATAATTCAGTACTTGTAGCTTAAAGATACATAACACTCAAATAAGAGTAAGAGCCTAGACAATAATTATATTAAAAACGTCAATAAAATATCAGTTTAAGAGTTTAGTCTTAGCATAACATAATAAAATTTCATGCCACAATCATCAGCTTAGCCTATGCATATTTCTCGGTGTGCATATCTGTGTTTGTGTGTGTGTGTAACTTTACATCCAAATTATTGGGCCTTTTAAAGAATTGAGGATGACTAAAATAGTTACAATTGATTGACTAAGGAGAATAAGAATATCTGGAATATAAACTAATTTAAGACAAGTGAGATCTTTAGGATTATTTCGCGAAGATTGTAACCAAACTCTCCCGATCATGGCACTATTCTTAACAAAATAAACTAGTTCCATGTTCGAGAATAAGAAGGGCTATTATAGGATGTCAATGGTTGACTACTTGCTTGATGTTGAGTAGATTATTGATTTAACCCACATCCTCCATGTCGCTGGTGATAAAATTTTTGAAACTGTCAAACCCAAAATTCTAGTACTTAACTCGAATTATGTAAAACCCAAAATTCTGGTACTTAATTATGTATTGTAATATTCCCCTGACCATAAATTTTTCGTGGTAATGAATTTTGACAAACAATTTTTTGGTTACCTGAATGAGTGTACTTTAAACAAAACCCATGCCTCAAAACCCTTATATTCTTCTTCATTTGATCAATAATTTATATTTTCACCTACAGGAATTCTGCATTCTACACTACATTATGTACTTAGTCTTGTAGAATATTACTTTATGAACAATTCTGGAAATGGATCCATGTTAGCAGGAGAAAAATCCCTTAGGTATTGGTTGATAACCTTAACAAATAGAAGGTAGACTATTAATGAGAAACACTCATTCAGGCAAGAAAACTATGAAAATTACTAAAGTTGGGTTTACCCAGAGGTCCTACATTTGATGTCGATCCCGTAGTGGCCAAACTCTCTGCTTCCTTAAATGCATTCAAACCTTCAACACAAACCACATAAGCATATAGATAGCAAGTAGTTCAAAGAATGTGCATATTAAACATGTTATGTCATCAAGTATAGATATATAAAGGATGATATATTAAACATGAATTATAAAAAACATGAGATCACAATAATTCAGGAATATGATAGAGCTTCTTTATTGATATCAGAAAATAGGAGTGGAAGAATACAACCTGATCTGACCACTGCACCAGCAGACCTTTCTTTAGATCCATCCATCCCAAGCCTCAAAGATCAGCTCTCAACATGTGAAAGAGGATGTCATATAATGGAAGATGAAAATCTCTGCAAGAAAACAAGGGTTTACTACGACTTGGAGTGTAGGAGGCACAGGGAAAATAAGACTTGATCTAAGGAAAAAATGACTATAATGTTGATATCGTATCTATTTTATGTTTTTGGCCTTCCCATGTGGTGTATAAATACCACCAGAAATCAGTTGATTCAGTTAGGCCACAGACTCATGTAGGTGCGCTTTCGATTAAGCTTGTAAACCCCACATGAGAAATAAGAAATATTTTATTTTTTCATATTTTAAATTATTTACATGGGTTTAGTATTATGGTACCCACGTGTTAATCACATATGGAATTTAAAAAAAAAAAAAAAAAAAAAAAAAAAAATGACCAAGTCTGAATGGGAAAGTGCTGCTCAAGGCTATATAAGAACATCATAACTACAGGAATGTTGAATAATGTTATAACAGATGCCCACTAATATATGAGGTTAGAAGGGGTATAAGATGGCCAAAATGTGTTTATTACAAAGAGATATCATTTGAGAACCTCAGAGGAGATCACAAAATTGTGGCCAACTGAATACCTATAGAAGGAGTCATAAAGAAGACTCATGTCTAAGGCAGGCATACCCATGCTCAGAGATAATAAAGCATGTCTACTCATCAACTAAAAAGTAGATTAATCATGTATACATAAGTGTACATATAAGGTTGGAGAATACATAGTGGATTGCCTGATCATAACCGCAAAGTAGCACAATGGAGCTTGTCTCAATATCACATATATAAGAAATGGCCAATGATGCTTGAAGAATGTCTGATCACTGATACTACATAAATGATCCTCATAATCGTACTATATAATATAGGTGGAATAATGGTACTACATAAAACTCATGTGTCAACAGATTGAATGATGTTGAAATGAACTACAACATATAAGGGTGATAAGCTACACTAGAATAAAAATGAAAGGATTTACAAATGAGTGAGGATGTTGACACAACTCGAGGTCTTCACCGGCTACAGATGGTGCATTTATACACGATGGGAATAAATGAGCTAAAGTTGACCATGTGAGAAATCATTTGATTCCCTATCATTGATGTATAATGTAAACAAACGTGAGACAACTCACTGATAATGATGATGAGATTCAAGGTACCCTAGTAGAATCTAACAAGTGCGAATAAATGTGTTGAAGTCAAACACTTGAGAGAATCTATCAATGAGGAGACATAGATGTATTGTCACTGTCGATAATGAAGGTGTTTGCATTTATGACTACAAACCCTAAGGTACTGAAAAAGGACTCTAGATCTTATTCCCATTGAAATGAGTTGGAGTCGATGGGAAAATATCTACTGGAAGGAAGCCATTAAGGCATCCCACATCAACTAGCATGAGTGTAACCTGCAAGACAATAATTTGAAATAACTCGAATGAAAAGAAATGAAGTAACCATTCTGATGTACGTTTCCAATGTACACAAGATGTGGCTAGAACCTGACAAAAACCCTATAAATCAACCAATAATGAAAGCTGACACAGAGGCGAGAAATCCACCAATAGGGTCAATTAGAAACCAAGGTATTGTACAAATCCCAATGTGTGATAATGTAAGCTTATGTTGAACACAAGGGAAACATATCAGTCAAAGACCCATGATACTGATCGTTGTTGAGCACAAGGTCACCTATCAATGATGTAAATAGGGCCAAGGTGCGGCTCTAGACCTACTCTCGGAGTAGTTTATTAGTTTCAATAAGAGCAGAACCACTAGAAAACTTCAATGGAGATCTTCTTAACTAGCATGAGAAAAGGACCAAATAACTGATGTGATATTGAAGATAACTTTGACATACCGGGTATGGCCAACTGAAAATGAGTCAAGGAACACCACAAAATGGCCAACAAGGGTTGACTTCCCTTGAACAAAAGCATGAACCATCTGTGACTATATAGAAGGATAAAATAACTTTGTATAAGTTTGCAATGCAAGAGGCATTAACAAACTCTCGATATGATTGGAAGAGATAACCAACCTGTGGAGTATTAACTCACTAACAAGATTATGTCTCTCCTAAAGTAAAATCGAGTCCCATCCTAAATGGAGGAAAGACCTTTTTTGACTTATTTGTTCAAGGGCAACATAACTGACTCTTGCAGCCATCAAGTATAGAATTACATGTCTCGTTCCTTCTCTTTTTGGAAAATATAAATCTTTTGTCTTTTTCATATTTAAAGCCTAAAAAATACTAAAATAATGCCTATAGTAAAGTGGAGATAACAAGTGTTTGAAAACAAATTCTCTAGTTCCTGGGGCTGGAACATTCCTATGCTAAATTCAAAGTGGTGAAACTGGTCATCAACACTCAAAAGAATGTTCTTTCCACGGATGAAAGATGTCAAGTTGCAAAGGAAAATGAATGCATGGTTTTGAACTTGTAGAAAAGTCACGATTAAAAGTGACTTATACATGAGTCCAAATGATGTTGGCTTAAGGCCAAAAGGATACAAGTAGTCAATATGCAATGTAGTGATACAACTTAAAACATGGGAGCCTCTAAGGTATAAAGCTAGAAAAATAGCAAAGAAGAATAAAAATGAGGCTTCATCACAAAATCATGGTGGGACTAAAGAGGACTCCCAAGCCTAAGCACTTCTCATAGAATGGGCAACATATGTTATCGAGGATCTAACTAAGAAACCAATGTAAGGAATGGCTCAAAAATTATGTTACGATTTCATAAGACAACCTGTGAAAGTGGTTGAAAACTATAGCATAATGGGGTCAACCCTATGGAAAATAATCGAAGTATGAGGTTAAAGTGGATAATGTAGCGAAAAGTGATATATCCTAACATGTATTCCTAATGAAAATGATACCTGCCACGATAGGTCTGCAATCATGGAGTCGAAGTGAAAAAACATCTCAAAGTATTCACTTACCCTAAAAACAACCAGTGTTCCCCAACATTTCCAGCAAAAAATTAAAAGTTCATGAAATAATAAAAATAAAAAATACGAACTTTCAAAAAGTGAGTTTCTAAAATTTCATTATAGAAAGACATTTCTACTCACCACAATTCAGCTTGACTTGCAAGTTTGAGAGTTTGAGAGCTTGGGAGAAATATTTGGGCAACCACATTTGATGATTTCCTCAACCCATTTGTCAACCAACAACTTCCAAATAATTCTAAACTTGATTTGTCATTATTTCATGCACTTTGAATCAATTTGAATGATTTTTCACCTTAGGGATTTTGAATTAGAATTGTACTTCTGTGTGTACGCAGGTTGAGCCTTTGAAATTTGCGTGTGGAAATCCCTACACATGATTTTTCAAAGGAGAAACCACTTGTACATGTGACTGTCTTTTAGAAAAGTCATGTTCATGTAGGTAGATTTTAAAAACTCAAAATCTAATTGACGAAACTTCCTCAAATTGTAGGATGTCAATTTTTTGGAAGGAAATAGAGCATAGTGATGTTGATAATGAGATTTTATGAGATCTAGTGGCATTAGATGCATTGAGAAATAGTGGATTGTTCAAATTTTATATGTTGTCAAACATGAAAACCCAAACTCGGTTGCTAGAAATGTTTGTACATTATTGGGACCCTAATCAAGAATTATTTATGATAGATCAAATTCCCTTGGAAATAACTATAGAATATATTTACTTCATTATAGGGCTTTCCTGAAAAGGGGATGCAGTTGATCTAAAAGATAGGGCCCAAGGAGGCCTAAATGTTTCTTATTACATAGATCTCTACTGCACGAATGGAATAGATAAGGTCAAATCTCAAATTCCCATTAAGGATGTGAGAAGCTTTCCAGTCAAAATCATTTATAGTGGTAGGCTCAACAGCTCTACACTAGGGATCTTGAGCAACCATGTTCTTGGAAATAGAGTACCTTCGACCCAGATTATTTGATTGGTGCACAGGCATCCTAACTTGCATGAAAAAGAAATTAACTTCAGTGAGAGAAGGGAAGACAAAGGATTTGGATATGGCAGCATACTTTGATCCTTTTTTTTAAGAGAGTACCAGCACTTCGACCCAAAGTGTTAACCATCATCAATAGTCCTAGAGATCCAAGGATGGCTAGATGGTTAGATCTGATCAGGCGACTAGGCAAGGGTATAACTGCCCAAGAAAAATTAAATGATGAGTTCTTCCTTTGGTGGGACAAACAAATCACAGATATATATGACTATCCCTTTGTAGGCATAGACTACCGATAAGACCTAGATTCGGCCCTTCTCGAGGGCACTACATGAGGCGAGATTAGTAAAAAGAAAAAAATGTTATTTGATTTTGTTATTATTTTGAATATGATATTTAAGAAGTTGAAAAATATTTTTTTTTAAATAAAAATATCACCAAATTATTTGATCATGATGAAAATGTTGGACTAGTAAGACTCGAGGGTCTGCCTAGGAATAAGTGTCATGGGAGAGATGTGGTGAGAGCAGTAGTTGAGACTAAGAGAGTCTTACATATAGTGTAGAGGAGCTTGGAGGGTCTAACTCACCAGGTTCCAATGGCAACCCTTCCTGAGGGTCTTCAGATGTGGGTAGTAGGAATACCACAAGAGTGCATGCAGATCTTTCGATGGGTGGAAAATTCCATGATATTCTTCCATGAAACACATCTAGGGTAGGGCCTATAGACTTAGTTTTTAAATGGCTGATATTTTATGGACATGATTGGGCCCAAGCCCTAATTTTGTAGGAGATTTATCCAAATTTTGTAATATTTTGAACATATTATTCCTATCTATATACATAAATTTTCTTGATGGTTTGATCATATATACAAATGATTTCATGGTATTTAGATTTTAATGTGACGAAGGATTAATATGGAAATCTAATGCTTGATCAGCTATAGAATCAACAAATGAATTTTCCGATAATGGAATATGAATGAAAGTAATAAAAATAAATTATCTTTTTAATAATCTCTATTATGGAACTAGCTCACGAAAATATAGAAAATATAGATAAACAACTTAGAAGTAAGCCTCTTCGAGGGGGCAACATCCTTTACATTACGCAAATGAACAATTCTTGGATGATACAAATGGCAAGACCTCCTTTCTATATATAAGAGTCTAAGGGGTCATAATATAATCATAGCCGACATAACAATAATAATGTAAGGGCACAATAATAAAAATAATGGGCTTCTATGGGGTACAATAATAACAATATGGGGACTACATGGGCACAAAAATACAATAAGTGGGTTGTACTAATAACAATAATGGGTTACACTAGTAGTATAGGGACCTAACATGCCCCTCTCCTTCAAAAAGTGTTGTCCTCAATGCTTTAGTAGTTCTCAATGCTTCTATATAAATTCCTGTCCTCCCATGTGGAATCTTCAGCGTGTAAGTTCTTCGACTTGATGAGATACTATGAAATTGATCGATTTCGTAGCTGTCTGGTTCTTGTTTCTGTCACTGCTCCAGGCGCCAATATGATTTTTCCTTCCTCGTCAAGTTCTAGCAATTTGTTTGAACTAGGATCTTCTACAACTTTTGAATGAGTGTCCATACTTCTTTGTCCTTATTCCATTCATCCCTTGCTTCGTTTATCCAATCTAGTTGGATAATAGAAATAACAGAAAACAATGCTTCTACATCCTCATCCTTTCTTGAGAGTGCATCTGCAACAACATTTTGCATCTCTTTTTTCTAGATGATTTCAAAGTCATAACCCAACATATTTTTCTATTCCTCTAAAGATAATCTTTGCTCTAAAAAGTATTTAAGACTATCATGATCCATTTTTACCTTGAATTTTCTTCCCATTAGGTAAGGTCATCATTTCTTAAGTGATGTAATATTTCCAATATTTCCTTCTCATAAATAGCTTGCTTGATATGTAGCTGTAAAAATACCCAATTTCGTACATCAAAACTTCTTTCACTGTGATGTTGATCTGCCCATTGTTTCATTTGATTCTTCAACAAAGTGGCATTATCCTTTAAAAGTTGGGGAACTTTTTGTTGATGCTCGATGTGATCTTTCATTCCTTGAATATTTTTCTTCTTGATATGTCCTTCTATCTTGAGAGTTTGAGGAGTTGTAATTTCTTCCAATGCATTACAAGATATGCTTGGGTTCATTTCTTGATGCTCGATGTGATCTTTCACTTCTTGAACATTTTTCTTCTTGATATGTCCTTCTATCTTGATAGTTTGAGGAGTGGTAATTCCGTCCAATGCATTACAAGATATGGTCTGATTCATTTCTTCTTTCTCGATGTGATCTTTCACTTCTTGAACCTTTTTCTTCTTGACATGTCCTTCTATCTTGCGAATTTGAGGAGTGGTAATTCATGTCAATGCTTTAAAAGATATGCCCGGATTCATTTCTTATTTCTCTGGGGTTGGTTCCTAGTGTATATTCTCTTCTTTTGATGTTTCTTGATCCTTTTCCTCCTCCTCTTCATAACCTATGTAAAATAATTTCTTCTCAGCACACTTATGACCTTTAGTGTATTTGCTATCACAATTATAACAAAGCCCTTTTTCTCTTTTTTCTTCCAATTACTTTCGTGTAAACCTTGTAGGTTGTGGAAAGCTAGAAGAAAAAACACTTCCATAATTATAGTGGTGAGTGGTGGGATTCCTTGTTTCCATAATTTCGCTTTCAATTTTTCTTACCAACCTGAATGCCTTCTCCAATGAATCAGGTTCCCAAGGATGAACCTCATGTTGAATGTTATCTTTTAAATTCCCTATGAAGACATCAATCGTTTTCTTCTATGGAATATCATTTACCCTTATATTCAATTTTTGAAATTCTTGAATGTGCTCTACCGTTAAACCCTTTTGTTTGAGATTTATCAATTGGCTAAAGAAGTTGTTTCTCTTTGTATTCTCATAATGTGCAATCATTTCCTCCGTGATAATTGACCATGTGAAAAGTGGTTTACGAGAAAAAATTCTTTTATACCATAAAAATTGATTTAGTTCTAAATAATTAGATGAAATACGTAACTTTTGTAAGAGTGGTACACCATGTAGATCAAAATATTTCTGCATTTGTAGTATCCAGTTTACTGCATCCTTGCCACCAAACTTCCTCATCTCTCTTTTTCTTGATTTTAGGAGCTTGATCTTGAAACCATTGTAACTCTATACTTTTGGATCTTTAAGTTCTAAAATTTTGGTCTATAATATCTGTCTGAGTCCTCTTTCTAACCCTGCAATTCTGATTAGAATTGGATTCTCCAAGAAAGAGTTAGGCACAATCTCCCAATATGAAATGATTATATACCTTTTCAGAAGAGAAAACTTGTACGAAGTGACACGTTTCACTATTTTGACCTTCGGATCTTAACAATATATATAGAAAACTACAGTCTGTCCTCTTTCTGTAACTTCTTACGAATTTCAATATGATGCTCAGAGAGATCGTTATGACGATTTTCCCTAGGTCACCTATTTAGGATGTAATTCGAGTGTCTTCCAAAACCCTAACTTCCTTAGATCATATATCTGCAAATATGGTGAGGTAAGATCTAAAATCTGGACCCTAGGTTCAAATCGATTTCTTCTCGAATGGGGTTTTTTCATCTTCTTCAACTTCGTATCAACAAAGTTATAAGGAAAATTCCACGATAAGATGTTTTAGATGAAAGTTTGGAGCTTGCAAAAACCCTAACTTCCTCAAATCATATCTCCTAAAATATAGTGAGACAAGATTGGAAATTTGGACCCGAGGTTCAGTGAGATTTCGCTGAAAATGGGTTTGTTTTTTAGCTTCTGAAACGTCGCAAAAAAATAGTTATAGCGAAAATTCCATGATGACCTATTTGGAGCAGCGAAACCCTAGGATCCAAAGCTCTAATACCAAATGTTATGGAACTGGCTCACAAAAAGATAGAAAAGATAGATAAATTCCTTACAAATAGGCCTCTTCGAGGGGGCAACCTCCTTTACATTACACAAATGAACAATTCTTGGATGATACAAATGAAAATACCTCCTTTCTATATATAGGAGTGTAAGGGGTCATAATATGATCATAGCCGACATAATAATAATAATGTAAGGGCACAATAATAACAATACGGGGACTAAATGGGCACAACAATATAATAAGGGGGTTGTACTAATAACAATAAGGGGTTACACTAGTAGTATTGGAGCCTAACAATCTCACTCTCAGAAATTTGTGATGTAATAAAGGATATCTCACACGATATATGTTATTTAGTTGAGACACCACCAACTGTGAATCCAAATAAACTACTAATGATTCAATACCAAAAGATATTGCTTCAGATAGTAAATTAATAACATTGTAGTCAGCCATATTATTGGATGTAGAACTGATATGTGTACCTCTTGTGATTAACAACTAACTAGATGCATAGTATATTACCCAAGCGGTGGAAGCTAAGTTTTGAGTATGTCTACTAGCATCATCGGAGAATCCTAGATACATCATATCACCCATTGACACCTACCAAAGTAGACCAAAATACCATCATCACCATGAGACCCATACACAAAAATAAACAAATATGTACAATATTTACAAAACAAAGAAAATTCTAGGCAATAGCCTATGCATAATACTTCTTAATATAGAGCCCATTTCTAGGCTCCGACAACACATTTCCATCGAAGTCAACCAACTCATAGGCACCTTTTTTCAATACATTTCTAATGATGAATAGAGCATACCACATAGGTTTGAACTTGCCTACCCCCAAGGTTTCTTTATATTGGTCATAAACTAGGACAAGGTCATTTTCAGAGAAAACCCTAAGACACATAGTCTTGTGATATTGGCTTTTTAATCTCTTTTTATGAGCCTCATTTATTGTGGCTGCATCTCAATGCTACTCATTAAGATGTTCCAAATGATAAGGTGTTCTTCAAGACCAGATGTGTCTGGAAGAATTTTGACTGCTAATTTAAGGGATGGAATCTCACATTCTGCAGGGAATATTGATTCCAAACTGTAAAATAACTGAAAAGGAGTGAAACACATGGTGGTCTTAACCAACACGCGATATGCCCAAAGTGCAGGATATACCATGATGTGTCATTTGGTTCTAGATTTATTGATCATCCTTTCCAGGATGATTTTGAGGGATTTATTCACAGCTTCAACCTGACCATTAGCTCGACAATAATACAGAGATGAATGCTCCTACCAGCATCCCAATTTTAAATCCAACTCAGACATCATCTTATTCTAGAAGTGGCTGCCATGGTCGGTGAAAATATCCTTTGGAATACCGAAATAAGAAACGACTTGGTTGAAAAGGAATAGAGTTGTTTCCTCACCATCATTGGAAAAAGTAGGCATAGCTTTAGACTTGTTCATAAAGTAGTCCACTCCTACGATAATGTACTTGTGACTTTTTACCAAAGCTAGGTTACAAGTCGTAAAATCAATACCCCACTTTGTGAATGAACCGACGATGATGACGGGGAAAATTAGAGTTGGTTGAGTGCCCATCTTCCATGCAATATTTCAAAATGGAGGGCCAAAAATAGCTTGTACGTAAGATGTTTTTGGCTGTAGCAAGCCCAAATAGATTACCTCCACAAGCTGCATCATGGCAATCATTTAAAATTGACTCAACTTCTTCTAAGGTTAAACGTGTCTAAGGATTAAGTCAATCCCGTGACGATATAAAGTTTCATCGATAATAACATAAGTTTTGGCTAGGTGACGCAATTTTCTACGTTCATCCTTCAAAAGGTATAGGGGAAACTTTGAAGTCTGGAGATATATTATGATTTCTCACCAAGGATGTTATGACAAAATAAGGAAGAGACGATCATCAGGAAATGACTCTTCATAAACAAGATCTTCTTCACAAGGAAACTCTCAGATCAATACTATGAATGCTAAATATTTTTTATATTTGGCAAATATGAATTCGAGATTGAATTCTTTTAAGATCACAATCCATTTGTTATATTTCCCCCCAATCACTCGCCTACTGAGGACAAACTGAAATGGGTTGACATTGGCCAACATAAAGAATTTCTAAGAAGAATATAATGATGAATTCATTGGATAGCATGAACTACTGGCAAAGATAATTTATCTATATGAGAATATCAAAGTTCAAGACCAACTAATCCTCGACTCATATAGTGAATCACATTCTCTCTAAGCACATGGTATTCTTGAACTAGAACCATCCCAATGGTTGATTCTGCCACAACGAGATTTAGAAGGAAATCCCTGCTATAATTGGGTGGACTCAAAAGAGGAGTAGAGGCCAATGCCTTTTTCAAATCATCGAAGGAGCACTAATCAAAATAGTCCCAAGTAAAATTGACTCCTTTCTTCAGTAATCTCATAAATCCTTTCGTAATCTTGACGTAATTTATGATAAATATCCTTAAGAAATTGGCTTTACCTTGGATACTTTGAAGTTAACGAACTATTGACGAGGGAGGCAACTGAAGTATTTCCTCAAACTTGAAGGGATCAACATGAATACCTTCATTGGATACTATGAACCCCAATAACTGACCGAATGTGAGAGAAAAAACGTATCTATGAGGATTCAACCAGATTTTATAGTGACAACATCGTTCAAAAAGCAGGAGAAGGTGATATGGATGATCAATTCCCTTTTGAGAACGAGGAGCAAGGTCATCCATATATGATTCTATAATGTCCTTGATGTCATGGAAAGCATAAGACATAGCCCACTAAAAAGTGGTTCTAACATTTTTAATGCCATAAGGAATCTTTTTGTATTATCCCAAACAAACAAGACTCGTTTCTTCAGTAATCTCATAAATCATTTCGTAATCCCAGCGTAATTTATGATAAATATCCTTAAGAAAATGGCTTTACCTTGGATACTTTCAATTTGACAAAATATTGACGGGGGAGGCAACTAAAGTATTTCCTCAAACTTGAAGGGATCAACATGAAAACCTTCATTGGATACTATGAACCCAAATAATTGACAGAATGTGATAGTGAAACACATCTATTAGGATTCAACCGGATTTTATAGTGACCACATCATTTGAAAACCAACCGAAGGTGATGTCGATGATCAATTCCCTTTTGAGAATGAGTAACAAGGTCATCCATATATGCTTCTATAATTTCCTTGATGTCATGGAAAGCATAAGACATATCCAACTAAAAAGTGGCTCCAACAATTTTAAAGCCAGAAGGAATATTTTTGTATTCAAATGTACCCCAAGGGAAAATAAATTTTATCTTGTGTTGATCTTCAGGATGGATAGTTATTTGATTATATCCTGAAAAAATCCATGAAGGAGAACACCTCATTTCAAACACCCTCATCAATGTTCTGATCGATAAGCAGAGTAGTGAAATTATCTTTAGGAAAAGTCTAATTCAAATCCTTAAATTCAATACATACATGGATCATTCCTTGCTTTTTATCAATAGGAATTGGATTCAAGACCCATTTAGTTAACAAAACAGGGTATATAAAACCTGCCTTAAGCAGCTTTTCAACATCACCTTTAACAAGTCCTACTTTCCTAGGATTTATCAATTGAAGTTTCTGTTGTACAGGCTTAGCGTTTGCGTAAGTCTTCATCTCAAAATTATTTAAAAAGATCAGTATTAATCTTGATTTCCTCAGGTGAACATTCAGCTTCGATGAAGGCATTTTCTATAATATTGGGATTCTTGGAGATGTTCACCAGAACAGTTTCTGAAATATTGGACATATTACCTTCAGAAAAAATTTGTGTTGGGACCAAAGGATTTAAGATTTTGTGAGTACATCCAATTGAAGAAGGAATAGACAAGTTTGACTCAAGTTGATGCAAGTCAGGGAGAAAATATGACCGACGATGCAAGTCATCCAACGATCTTTCTGCACTAGTCATTTCTGCCAAGATTTCCTCTTTAGATGGTAATACTCTATCAAGGAAATCCATAGCTTAAGTAGAGTTAAGAGTCCAGACTAGAGCCATATCCCCATCCACATCCTCTAATGTGAGAGGAATGGGATTAGAATCTACAAAAGTAACTATAGATTGGTACTCAATTTCTGTTGTAGATATAGGGTATTCCATTCAACCTACTTTCCCTTCCTCTAATGTGGTGGTATAGGGGGGTATAAGGGCCAAGGATAAAAAAAATAATGGATTCTGAAAGAACCTCTTCGAGGAGTGGCCTTGGAGGATGAAATAACATTAATATGAGAAATAGGGGAATGAATGTCAAAAGTACCCATCAATGAGGAATACATTCCAACTCCCAAATTCTCCATAGGTTGCTTGGTATTCTTCACCAAGAGGATGGTAGAATCAGAAGATGCATTGGGATCATAAGGAGAATAAGATATTTTATCAATCATAACAATTCTCCCTTCATGGGGGAAGCATAGGATGCAAAACAATAATGAAACAATAACAACCATTTCATAAAACTAATTTTGACCAAACAATAGACTATAATCCAAATTGGCATCAATTATTTCTACCTCGACATTAACAACCTTTCCCCCAACACACATGGGAAAGGTTGGAAGAATTCCATGAGGTCTATGAGAATGACCATCAAATGCGGTAAGGAGAATAGGGGAATGAACAACTTCCAAAGATCCAATAGCCTTCCAAGATGACATCGACATGACACATGTGGAAGCCCCTTCATCAACTATAGTTCGAAAGATATTCATTTTCTAATATGTAGATTTAATATGGAAATCCATATGATGAGGGAGTCTCTTATTAGAATTTGACATATCAAATGTATAACAAGAGTGTTTTTTGGATCCACTGCTCTTATTGTAGTGAGGAATGCACTCCTTTTCATGGGGATATGATTGGAATACCTATAATGCTAACATCGCACAAGGGCTTTGAGCTAGATCTTGAATAATAGAGTATTTCTAGGTATCCCTAGCATTGGGATTAACAATCAAATGTTTTGTAGAGCCATTCAACATCCAAGGTATAGGCTCAACTACGGGCCTCTCAATATGGAGTGGCTTTGGAACATCAAAAGAAGTCTTAGGCTTAGAAGGTTTTGTTTCACCATAATCATGTGATATTCTAGCAACCTCAACATGGGACCTTACCATATAAACATTCGATATATATTCCCCTTCTTGGTTTCCCCCTGTGGGGGTTCCTGTACCAACATTAGCACCAACAAAAATTTGTTGCCCTTGGGGAAAAGGGTTAGTCAACACATCATGGGAACTCGAAGAACCCTATTGAGCTACCCTGCTGAGCTAACAAGTGCTGAGTATCTTGAATCTTAGGGAAGGTATGGGTAAGATGATCCCCACTGCATAAATTGCATGGGAACTTTACTTTCTTTTTTTATTCCTTCTTTCCCTCTCCAGTATCATTACTAGATCTATTCACATTCCCTTTCCAACCTTATCTTTCTTTTTACCACGTCCCTTCTTCTTCCCATTAGATTGGTCTCCTTTGAGGTTCAAAAATTGGACAACATTAATTACTGAAGGTTGGGAAGGCATAAGCACTAATGGTGAAACCTGCACTGGAGAAGAATATTGTAAAGACAATTGTTGCAATTGATTTAGCAAGTTAGTTGTGCTACTATCGATCGATCCTACAATTTCGTCAACATGGGGTCCCGGCTTGGGTTTGTCTAGTTTGATCTGCAATCTAGGAGCATTAGAAAAAATCTTATAGAGGACTTCAGATTGAGAATATGTAAGTTCTAACTGTTGGGCTATGAAGATGGCCTGTTCTTCATTGGACACTCTGAAGAGTTATACATTCTTAGAAATTTTTGGCTGTAAAGATTTCAAAAACCATTCCAGAAAGAACTCATTAGGGATATAGGCCTTAATAAGCCTCTTCCTTTTATGCCACTCTTGGATATGGTTAGAAATATGAGTTTCTTTGTCTTGTTGGAAACTAACTAAAAGCTTAGTTATGGCATCATATTAGACAGGAAACTGAAAATGGTTTAAAAACATAGTATCCAGCTTGCCAAACATAGCAAAGGTACCCCTTCTTTGCTCAATATACCATTTTCCATCGTTTTTAGTTAGGGTGCGTTGGAATAATCTCAACCTAATTGAATCATAGACCAAGGAGTTCTATGAGCACCATAAATGGAACGTGGTTATATGATCCACCGAACCTTCTCCAAAATTCCCTTGAAATTTAGGAAAATCAGATAGAATTTTTGTGGGCGCTAGAGGACAAGCCATATTGTATCGGATTTGATAATTTGTCAACTTCAAAAGATCTAGAAAGTTTAAGGTTGCTAGGAATGATAAGCACGAAAGAGATGGAGAATTCCACCAACCAAGAACATAATTTCTAATATTATGAAAAGAGTATCCTGGATTTAAAGAGGCACCGAGTTGCCATGGATTTCACATATAAGGAGCCAAACCATAAGGAAATCCTTGTGGCCTGAAAGTATTTGGAGGGTATCCACCTCCTACTATTGGGTTACCATACATAGGATAGTTTCCACCTAGCGAGACATTGAAAGAAGGGGATAACCCTGGATAAGGATTCCATGCACCACCTAATGGAGGAAAGAACTGTGAGGTCTTGGTGAAAGGGAAGGGAAACTCCCCTGCTGACCAAATAAATGGGATGATTTACCAACCCCTAACCCACTAACGAAAGGATTTAGCCATCCTTGTGCTCCTTGGAAAGGATTAACATTTTGAGCATGTCCTAAGTTCAACAATGGATTGAAGGGAGGGATATGATCGCTTCCAAAAGAAAAACCCTGAAAGGATGTTGAGCCACTTGGCATATAAGTCATATATTTAGAAACAACAGATGGAAAGGTTGAGGGAACAAGGGGAATCCCATTAGGTGGCATCCCAAAAGGATATGCACCAGTGAAAGAAGCGAAAGGTTTGGTGTCCCCACTTGGAAATGGAATGGAGGTAGAGCCAAAAAATATTGTACTAGGTGTAAAAATAGAGATCATAATAGCAACCCCTCTTGTAACTAAAGGATGGATCTACACACTAGAAGTATCTGCAACCAATATGGTTACACCACTAACATTGACCATCTGGAAAAAATAAGCAGAGTGAATAAGGTTTGTCGGCCTATGAGTCAGGGTACCCACATATGATACAACGTATGGAAGATGAGAAGGAAGGCATGTCAAAGGAGTCATGGGGGACTCATGAACGTCTTGAATATCAATCTCATCTTCTGATTGGAAGAGCACCCTAGCAAGGACCAGAGCATTTCTGTCCAAATTACGAACCGCACTAGTTTCACGTTATTAAATAAGAGACCCTAAGGCTAGATTAATCTCTGATGTGTTAGCTGCTACTGGTTGAAAATCACCAGCAGAACTAATCCTATGCCTTCTAGACAAAGGCTTGACACTCATAGGTGACAACTCATGAAGCCTCCTATACCAATGAACATGTCGATCAACCACTTTTAAATGTTAAGAGAACATTTTAAAGACTCAAAAAAAAAGTCTTGTGGCAATCTAGGAGCAGAGAGAACTCACTAAAAAAATACCTAAAGGTACAACCAAACAATCAGGTTCCAGGTATTTCTGCTTCAAGTGATTAGGACTGGACACTAAAATACAAGAAAGTGAACATAAGAACCTTTCGAAGATTGTTTGGGATAATTATGGCCCAAGTCTACCAATGAAGGTATTAGAAACAGTTACATTGACCTCCAGACAATAGCCTTTGTCAATGCAAGTACCTAAGCTTCGTAAGGGAACCCTCTAGAAATATTATGGAAGCGATAAATTTTTTTCATAGGTACCACATGTATTCCCCCCTGCAGTCACCTATGCGGTCCCTAGGATATGTAACTAAGGTCACCAATTTGTAATCAGAATCTGGGTAAAATAGTCGTGGGCACGTGATCCAACAAGAAGGAGAGGGGGTATATCTCTTTCCCTATATTCACTCATCCTATGCTTACTCATGTGTTAGAAGATATTTCCTATACATCTTAATGAGACTAGATTTTGCACTCTTTAAACAACTTCTATGTTTCAGTTTAGAGTTCCCTTGGAGAGTTAACTCTCCACACACCTATTCAAAGGCCCTAAATGCTCTAGACTAGTTGATGTATCTATGAAAAAATAAAAGTCTAGTTCATTGTAATTAAGAACTTACTTTAAGTGGTTTTTTTTTTAAGCCAGGGTTAGCAGAAGTCAAATTTATGATGTTCTAACACAAAATAAATCAATATAAAACTAGGCTACATGTGAAATGCAACTTCTTTTTCTTCAATGAAAAGTGATCTCTACAGGGTTCCATGAGAAACCTATGAAAGAAAAAACTCTTTTTTTCTTTTAGACACACTCACACATTCATCATCTATATAAAGATACTAAAAAAGAAATTCCTTAAATGCAAACTACTTAATGTATACTAGAATGCCTAAGTGAAAGATTCTATGGAATGCTCTAAATAAACAAATGTACTCTTTTAAAATACTGAAGTCAAAATTTTACCAAACAAGGAGAAACAAACATCCAAGAAAAATATCTCTCGAGCAAAGCAAATTCAAACTTCAAACAAAGATTCACACCCTTGGCGGTAAACAAAAGTTCAAATCAAAGAAAAGAAAGGCAAAAAAAATGTTTTTTTTTTCACTTTTTCATTTAAAGTACTTTGAATAAAATATTCAAGAAGAAAAAATGACTAATGGCCTTAAGATCAAAATCAAGTGAAAAGAAACCAAAGTTCATCGTCCATAAACAATCATCGAAATGATAAGACCAAAAAACAAGGTCAAAAACACTTAAATGACTTGATCTAAAGGACACACAAAATATTCAGCTAACAAAAGATCTCAAAAACCAAAATATTTCACTGAACCAAAATTGCAAATGTTTCTCAAACCAACAAAAAGAGGAAACTTCAAGAATTAAAATATTAGATCTTAAGTAAATTTCAAAAAAAACTCTTTGTTCCAGATGTATAGAACAGTGAGACACTTTACCAAAAGGTTTGAAATCCAAACTCAAAAGTACAAAACTTCACCAAATAGAAAAGCCTAGGTTGACAAAATTATTTTGTAAAAATAGAACAAAAAACTAACACCAGCAAGGAGCCAGATCATTCCAGACAGAAAATGACACTTAAAAAGCTAGAAAGCCAGGTTACTTACCAAAAATAGAGGAAAAAACTTGAAAAATTCAAATTTTCTCAGATATATGCCACTATGTTAGGAAAGTCATGCGTATATACAACCATGTCTAAATAAACATGTGTTTACATGGGTTTCTTTGGAATAAACCATGTGTGTACACAACTGTGTACGAAGAAACACAAAAATATGCAGAAAAATAAGGAAAAATAAAAAGCACAGACATGATCTGAAGGATCAAAGTAAC
This sequence comes from Pinus taeda, assembly GCA_000404065.3. Lineage (NCBI taxonomy): Eukaryota > Viridiplantae > Streptophyta > Pinopsida > Pinales > Pinaceae > Pinus > Pinus taeda. The sequence goes on from APFE031690538.1 coordinate 34,292, forward strand.
TACCTAGACTGCACATGAATCAATAAGACTGGAAAAATCAATAAACAATATAAGAGAACCTAGATCAATAAGAAAACAAGCCTTTTAAGAAATACAAGATTATATTACCTAATGGAGTCGTCAATTTTGTTAGCGGGAGAAAACTCCCTTAGGTAAGGGTTGACAACCTGTTGATGCCTCTAAAATCACTACATCAACATCGGAGAGAACCACTCAGTCTAGACCTTAGTACAACTCCTTTTCCGTTTTGTGTGGTGGCTCCGACTGGATATAATGGGACTAGTTTCCCAGTGATATATGAGTTGATAGGTGATTTATTTGTAATGTATAACGAGAGTGATAAGTTCTCTATTCTAAAGTGCAAAAATATACAAAGGTAACTAATCTATCCTGGGAATTCTTCTAACAATGTGATTCTTGATTGTTTCTATGAATGAATAAACATAAAGATGAATACTCATAACATAGAAATATTGCGATGTCCGGAACGGTGGGAGGAGCTTTGTGTGCTAGGGTTTTCACGCTCTTTGCGATGACAGCCTGCTACAGACAACCAACGCTCTGTAAACTCTAACAGAAGCAAGTACCTGGGCCTCCTGCCAGAGGGCCTAGTTAACCATGGACCCCCCTCAGGGGGAGGGGGCAGCGCCTCCCCAGCAAAATGAAGACGCACAACATGGGAATCAAGAAGAGGATAAACAGGCTTATCAGAGAAAAAACGGTGAGGATCTAGACCAAAATCAAGCAAGACAAAACAATCAACATCCTTAGGTAATCTCGGCTACATGCAAGCCTGTAGCATCTAAGCGTCCGAGAGTAGAACTCCTAGGACATAGAATCAATACTTAGATTTAGTTCATGAGAGATCATGCCTTAATTGGTAAGTTCATTGGGCTTTGGCCAACTGAGAAGGCTCTTAGAAGTTGGATTGCTGCGAAATGGAACCCTAAGGGACATATAACCCTACAACTGGGACCAAAAGGCTTTTTCACTACCATTTTTAACTACTTGGAGGATAGGAATAGAGTGCTTTATGGAGGGCCTTACTTCTTTAATGTCGTTGGTCTGTATCTCAGACGCTGGGTAGAGCGTTTCAACCCTGACAAGGAGGATCTTAGCTGGGCTCCAGTTTGGATTCGACTATATTCACTCCCAATGGAGTATTGGGAGGAAGAATCCCTACAAGTGATTGGAAATGTTCTGGGAGAATTTGTCAAGGCTGCTAAGGAAACAAAAATCCGCAAATACACTTCATTTGCAAGAATATGCATCTACATGCATCTCAATCAGGCACTCCCAGATGCAGTAAGTGTTGCTCATGATGATATTGAATGGGTTCAGTTGATTGATTATGATGCCGACGATGTCACGCCCTAGGACATTTATTCAGGGATTGTCCCTTAGTTCCAAAACCTTCACCTGTTGCACGATCTGATTCATCTAGGGCGGATGGATTCACCAAAGTAACCAACCGCAGGAAAAATCACAAGAAACAGGCTTCAAATGCTAAAGTGCCTCCAGCCAGTTCCTCCAGACCATCAAAAAGGAATAGCTTCAAAGCCTTAGCTCAACAAAATGATACGAGCTCGGAAATCCCTGCTCCCTCAGAAACAGTGATGATGAAGGCCAAACCGCAAAAGCAAGCAAATGCCAAAGGATCTCAATCAGTACCCCTGCTCACGGGGGCCTCAACCTCAGAGAAACAAAAAGCCCTAGCATGGAATACACAGGGAATGGACGTGGACAATTTAAACTCAAATACCAGATTAGCAGAAGAGGAATATGAGGAACTCAATGACACTCAGATTATGGAGGAGGAAATAGAGGCTATAGATATGGGGGATCTGGATCTCCTAGGTTTAGAACAGGCCTGCACTACAAATAATTTTGAAAATATTCCAGATAGACAACTTGAGAATCTGGAGGAGGTTTTAAGTAGAGCGCAGAGGAAGAAATCCTTAGGTATTCAAACAGGTGGCCCCTGGGATGGGAAATTCATCACTAAAGATATCAAAAATAGAGGAAGGAAAACGGACCTCCAGCGAACAATAAGAGTAGGTAAAATATTAGTGGAGTTAGGAAGGTACTCCAAGCTAACTAAGTACTATAACTCTAAACACAACCCTTCCCCATGAAGTTAATATCATGGAACATAAGAGGGCTTACTAGCCCGGGGAAGAGAAGAATTATCAAAAACATGATAAGGCAAGAAAAACCACAAGTCCTTTTCTTTCAAGAAACTAAATGCAATTCACATACGGTGGAGAGTATTGCAGCAAAAGTCTGGCTAGGGAGTCTCAATGTGGCAGTAGATGCTCAGGGGGCTTCTGGAGGTCTGGCAATATTATGGGACTCTCGAACTATCAAACTAGAAAAAATGCATGCAAACAAGAACTTTATCCAGGCAACATTTCACATCATTGGGACAAATATACAAGGGCTCTTAACCAATGTATATTTTCCCCAAGAGGCTCCACATAAAGAAGAAATACTCAGCACTCTCTCTGCAATTAACCACAGTAGGGAACACCCTCTTTGGATCTATGGAGGAGACTTTAACATGATTACTAGGCTGGAAGAGAAAAGAGGAGGAAGATGTAGAGGGAGTCAGGAAGGGAAACCTCTAAAATATTTCATTCAAAACAACTAGCTCATGGATCTACCTTTCAAAAATGGTTTATACACATGGAGTAACAGAAGGGTAGGGACTCAGTAGGTGGCTTCTCGTCTAGACAGATTCTTGCTCTCAGATAATGCTATTCACATGGGTGGAGACTTTGCCGCTTCCATCTTGCCTCTATCGGGATCTGATCACTAGGCCATTTCCCTTTAGTGGTCGTGTCCTAGCAATTTGACTCAGAGACAATTTCATTTTGAAGAGTTTTGGTTGTCTCATCCACATTTTCAAGAACTAATCACTTCAAAATGGAACAAGTTCTCCCCCCCAACAGGATCTAAGACGTTTCAATTTCAGTAGAAGCTAAAGCACCTTAAAAGCAAGATCAAAAGATGGAATCACAATTCTTTTGGTAATATTTTCCAAGTCAGGAGTGCCCTAGAATCAGAAATGAAGCAGCTGCAACAGAGGATCATTGATGAAGGCCGATCAAATGATATGTTAGAGTGGGAAAAAATCCTTGAGGCGCAAATCACAGAAAGGGCTAAGCAGGAAGAAACGTTATGGAGAGAAAACTCACGAATCAGATGGCTCAAAGATGGAGAGAAAAATACAAAGTTATTTCATAGCACCACAATCCAGCGCAGAATGAATAATAACATAACTCACCTTCAGAATGAGCAGGGAGTCAAGGTGGAAGCACATGAGGAGATTGAAAGCGAACTCCTCAACTACTTCAAGCAAATGCACAACGAACGAGATGCCGATAGATCGAGGGCCATAGACAGATTACTCAAAACATCCCTAAAATTGTTTCAGAAGAGCATAACCAACTCCTCCTTAAACCTGTTGGCCTATAGGAGGTGGAATTAACAGTTCGTCAGCTGAAAACTGGAAAGGCTCCAGGCTTGGATGGATTCACTTCTAATTTTTTTCACAGCTTCTGGGATTTGATCAAGGTGGAAGTCTGGCAGGTGGTGGAGGAATCGCGACCCTTGAGGTGGATGTTTCCAAGATTTAATTCCACATTCATTGCTCTCGTGCCCAAGGTAGATATGCCTAGCAAGCCTGACAAATATAGACCTATTGCTCTGTGTAATATAATCTACAAGATAGTCTCCAAGGTCATTGCTTCCAGGCTTAAATTGTTGCTTCCTCTCATCATTTCGCCTGAGTAGTCTGGATATGTTGAAGGCAGGTAGATTACCGATGGTATAATTTTGACTCATGAAATAATTCACTCCTTGAAGCAATCAAAAAATCCAGGTATGCTCCTCAAACTTGATCTATCGAAAGCTTTTGACAGTCTGAGCTGGCTATATATTAAAAATGTTTTAATCACTTTTGGCTTTGCTCCACCCTGGGTTAGATGGGTCATGAGTCTCATCTCATCTTCATTCTTCTCTATTTTGGTCAATGGCATCCCCTCCTCCACTTTTCACCCATCTCGAGGTATCAGACAGGGAGACCTCTCTCCCCTTTCTTATTTGTCATTATGGCAGAAGGATTAGGCAGGAGTATTAAGCTTTCCAAGCAGTCCCATCACCTCAGAGGCTTGTCTTTTCAAAATTCTTCAGCCTTCACACACCAGCAGTTCGTTGATGATACCATGCTCTTTGGGCATCCCTCGGTTCAGGAAGCCCGACAGCTTAAATCTCTTCTATCAGACTTTTCAGATGCCTCGGGTGCTTCCATCAATAAGTCCAAATCTCATATCTTCTTCTTCCATACCCCAGCTCCCACTCAAACTCCCATAGCCCATATTTTGGGCTTCACCATTGCTAACCTCCCTTCCACTTATTTAGGTGCTCCTCTGATTGCCTCGGCCCTCAAGCACTCCTCATGGAAAGTTCTCTTGGAAAAATTAGAGACCCGTCTCATTTCATGGACTCATAGATCTCTAAATATGGTGAGCTGGCTGCTTCTTATAAAAGTCATCCTTCAGGCCATGCCGCTATATCTCTTCTCCATCCTAGCAGTGCCCAAATTGGTGCTCAAAGAAATCAAGTTTCTCCAACGATCCTTCCTATGGGACAGCAACGGTCTCAAGCGAAAGTGGGCCCTCGTCAAATGGGAAAAAGCCTGTCTCCCAAAAAAAGGGGGTGGGGCTGGATTAAGGGACCCTTCTCACAGCAATAAAGTCATGGGGGCTAGGATTTGGTGGAAATGGCTAACTGCACCTCTCACCCCTTGGGTTTCTCTATGGACAACCAAGTATGCAAGCCACTTCGCGGTGGAGGAGCGAATAAGAATTTCAGAAGTTAGTATGGGTTCTCTCATCTGGAATTCAGCCAAGCAACATAGAAGTCTCATTTAGCAGTATAGCTTTTGGGAAGTGAAGAATGGAGAAAATGCAAAGTTCTCGGTAGATTCATGGCAGCAGATGCCTAAATTAAAGGAACAATTTTCTCACCTGCAACCACCGGAGCAAAATATGCAAGAACAGGATAAAGTTAAAAACTTCTGGAAGGTATCATCTACTCAAAACTACAAGAAATGGCTCAAGGCAGATCAGTTCTTCAATCAAGAATCACCTCAAGTTCAACAAATGATAGATATAGAATTAAAGAAAAGGAGAATTTTACCTTCCGAGGAAGAGGACATTCTCAGATGGGGGTATGAGGAAAAAGGTATTTTCAACACAAGAGAGGCTTACAATATCATTATTAAAGACCACTTAGTGAAAGATCCTATTTGGAGCAAAGTCTGGGACCCTTCCCTATGGCCGAAAATCTCCACCTTTCTTTAGCTCCTGTGTCATAACAAGATTCTAACCTGGGACAATCTCAGGAAAAGGCGGTTTCATGGACCCTCAATATGCCCCAACTGCAAACAACATGAGGAAACTATGGAGCATCTCATGCATTCCTGCCAATTAGCGCAAAATCTATGGGAAAAGGTTAGTTTCCGCTGCAGAGGGAAGGAAGAGATCACGGAGATGTCATTAATACAGTGCGCAACTAGGAGTGGACACCTTACCAGAGCAAGATTTTAAATTTACTATGGAAGCTCATTCTAGGCTTTCTCATGTGGGCCATATGGAAGGAGAGAAATGCCAGAATGTTCAAAGATCATTCTATGCCTCTGGAGAATATATGGAAAATAATATGCCAAAACATCGAGGAAACCATTTCTCTCAAAACTTGGCACCAGGAGGACCTCCCAACCAGCCCCCAAGAATAATCAATATGGGCCAATTGGAACCTTAATTTGAAACAAGAACAGATAATCAGAGGAACACAGCCCCCGAGAAATCAGTCACCTGAGAAATGGTTGCCTCCTCCAACACATATGTACCACCTTAACTTTGATGGAGTCTCGAAGGGCAATCCGAGCAATTCAGGCTTCGGAGGAATTTTCAGAGATCATAAGGGTACCCCTCTTTTAAACTTTCTAGGATCCAAGGGGTTGGATACCAACAATTCGGTAGAATTGGAAGGTCTCTGGCAGGGCCTTCTCCTTGTGCAAAGCAATGGATTTTTTTCTGCTTATAATAGAGGGTGATTCTCAGATCATCATCAATATGATCACTAAAATATTACAAGGCACTCCCTCTCACAAAGTTGGCAATAGATGGAGGATGGCTAAAAGGCTGGAAATCATTGAATTCTTGCTCCTCTCTCACAGAGCGATCATGCTGAAAAACATTCGCAGAGCAGGAAATAAGGTAGCGGATTTATTAGCAAACATTGGAGTTGATTGTGGGGTAAACCTTCATGTTGGATCCTTATCCAGGCTAGCCTCTAAATCAAAGCTCCTGGAATACAAAAATATTTTGGAAAATGAAATGCATCAGGAAGGAGAAGCACACTCGGATGCGGGTGCAATCAATGTGTAATCATGATGCAAAGGACAAGTGGAGGAGCAAGGTACTACTAGTTGCAGACCTATGCGATTATCCAGGGGCTAAGTCGGTTGAT
>APFE031690538.1:66301-93097 GCA_000404065.3 Pinus taeda
CTGGCTTCAGAAAGGATTTGTTACACTAGATCAAACCCTCATCCAAATCCGCCACCTGTTTTTGAAAATCCTAATCTAATCCTTAGGATTCTTAGAAGACAAGAGAGCCAAGAAAATTCTGCTATTTCTTAGCCCCTATTCAGATCAAAATTCTATCATGTGAGGTGTATCCACCTTGAGGGCGAACCTTTTGCTGAGTATTTTAAAAGCTCTTCATTTGTTACCTTTTTAGAATCTGGGATAAACCACATTGTTCAAGATCCAACATTCACTGAAAATTTGCAGCTTGTAGTTGTTACTTCACATCTTGACAGACATCTGCAGAAATCCATCCCATCTAAGCTTACCTCTTGAAAAACACCAAATCTTTGTGTCATTTCTACTGCTTCTCCAAGTTCACCATCGGCACCTCAGCCTTCCCAACCTCAAGCTACACTTTTCACTCCCCCATTTGCTATCCATTTTCCCATTGTCGTCCCTACTACACCAGTTGTCACATATATTCCTGCTATCATGGCAAACATATATGCTCCTTTGAACTTACCCGCCACTCCAGGGGCTATGCCCCAAGACTATTAAAGTAAAATCACTCTTTTTGATGGCACTGGCACATTCACAACTCAATAACATACTAAAAAAATGACAGATTACTTTGAAATATATGAGGTTGAAGCTGATGATGTTAGAATGAAAATTTGTGTTCAAAGTTTGACTGGAGATGTTAGGACATGGTTTAGATCCCTCCCTGCAAATAGTATCAATGACCCACAGGCTCTTTATCAAACCTTCTTGAATAGATGGGAAAAGAAAAAGGATCCTCTCCACATTTGATCAAAATATGAAGGCTTAAAAAGGGGTACCCAAGAAACTGTCTAAGATTACTGCACCATATTCAATAATGTCTACAATGCCATTCCCCAAAATCTCAGACCTCCTCCAGATTTGGACTTGATCAAATTTCCTGATGCATTTGATTCTGATATGGCATACCAACTTAGGGAAAGAGCCCCTAGAGACCTAGAAGAGATGCAGAGTATAGCTGTCAGTGTTGATGCCAACCTGATTTCTAAGCGAGCTAGAGCCAAAGCTGAAAGGAGGATACCTTTCAAAGAAGAACCTTTTGCCTTTGAACAGAAATTAGATGTTATTATTAAAGGAGTGGATAGACTTGGTGATAGAGTAGAAACAATTGAGAGAAAATCCCCTTGGGATGGTCAACCAAGCAATATGGGGAGAAATCCAAATTTCAGAAAAAATCAAAACCCTAATACTGGAAAGGTTGGGCGTGACAAAAACATTAGGCCCCCATTCCAGGAAAATTATGCTGAAGCCGCAACCTCTGAGGAACCACTAGAAGACACTCAAATTAATTTAATGGGCCTCAATAATGAACAACAAGTTTTCTTGACCCAAGAGGACCAAGAAGCTCACACTCTTGAACAATTTCAAACTCAGTCAGGTGAATCATTTGATTTTAGGGAGGGATATGATACAACCATTTATGAAGTCCATAAGCAATACAATCTGAGGAGTAGAACAATAGCTGTCCTTGGAACCCATAAACAAAAAGATGCCAAGAAACCCAAGAAAGCTAAGATCAACAACCCCCTTGCACAGGTCCTTCCTGGAACAGGTCCTAACCCAGACAACCCAATAGTGGAAGATGTATCCGATAATCAACAACCTAACAGACAACCTTCCACTTCCATTCCTCCCAAATAAAATGGGGAAAATCCTCCATAAATTGATTTGGAAGCAACTTCAGCCCATAACACTACTCCTGAAAAAGAGAAAAACACAGTAAAGACAACAGAAAAAGACAATCCCATTATCCAAAATACAAAAACCCAAATTAAAAAACCTTTCAATGTTGAGATTGAGATAGGCAAATTAAAGATAGCTATTCCATTGTCAGAATTGGCTAAACATGATTTCTACAGAGGTCAAATTAGCAGATCACTCCAAATTTCTGTGAACAAAGATTCAGTAAATGTTTTTGATGATCAGCCTGAATTAATTTTTGGTCCTAAGTTAAACATAAAAATAGTAGATGGAGGGGTTCCTCCTTTCTATGTAAGTCTGAAGATACATGATAAAATACTTCATAATGCCATGTTTGACTCTGGTGCTTCTCATAACTTAATGCCTAAATCTGTAATGGAGAAGTTGGACCTAGATATTACCAGGCCATACAAAGACTTATTCTCTTTTGATTCAAGCCAGGTCAGATGTCTACGATTGATCAAGGATTTATGTGTATCACTAGTTCAATACCCTACCAAAACCATTTTAATGGACATAGTAGTAGCTGATATTCCACCAAAATATGGCATGTTGTTGTCTAGGTCTTGGGGTGCAAAGCTTCAAGGATCATTGTAGTTGGACATGTCCTATGCTACTATTTCAGTGTTTGGCCAACCAAAGAAATTGCACTGAGAAAATTTAATGAAATATGTGGTAAGTAGCTAGGAGAAACCCCAGAATTTTCCCATCTACTCCATGCACTCTGACATGGACTCCTTCATTCTCTACAATGTTGAAATTGATCCTCCAACTGATGTCAAGATTTTAGCATTTGAACAAGAAGAAATTATAAACAAAAAGTCTAGTGTTCAAGTTCAAGAAATCTCTGAGAAAAATGATATATCAGACATAAGAGAAACCAGATGAAACTAAAGAACCATATCCTCCTATAAAGCAGATTACTGAGACTCCTGATACTAACTTGTTGGCATTATGAAACCGGTTTGGCTCGATGACATAAGTGTTGTCCTTGAAGGCAATTAACTCAATTAGCAGATCACAAGTGTAGGCTCTCAGAATGGTAGAAAATGGTAGGTGCGCAAGTTCCTGTTCATAAAGATGAGGACCTCGGCGGGTTCCATAGGTACTCTATTCAGAAGGTACCAACATGTTCGCAAGTGTTCCGAACAAAAGGTGCGAACCTAAAATACACAGAATTTCATGCAGAGAAAAACACACATGCAGGAAATCTTATGGTTGGTCCATGATTTAGTCCGACGTTTTTGATCCTATGGTTTTGGTCCGTGGTTTTTCATCTAAAGTATTGAACCCGAGTTTTGGGTCCCTAGTATTGGATCTCTATGGTTTTGGTTCATGGTTTGAGAAAGGCCTAGACTATAAAAAGGGAAGGAGATCATTTGGCCTATTCACTTGTGTGTGTTGAATATCTTAAGAGATAGAACTGAAACTCTGGTAATCAATTTGTGAGTGATAGCTGGATCTGAATCAAGGAGAAACTTGAGCATTATAAGGCGGATCTACCGATAGGTTGAGATCTCCTTGGCGCATGATCAGATCTGTGAATCTGATAGTCTGGGGTATAATTGAGGACTGATAAAGTGTCGATACCCAGAGTTCCACATGCGAGATACAGCGTAGGTGCAGAGGTGCGTAGGCCAGAAGGCAGAACAGGTGCGGAGGTGCACAATCCAGTTGACAGCACATGTGTAGAGGTGCGCAGGCCAGAAGAAAGATCCAGTGCGTAGTTGCACAGTCCAAAACACAGAGTAGGTGCGAAATTCATAGGAGATCAGTGTGAGTGTGGAGATCTGCACAGGTTACTATTGGTTAAGTTGCGGACTTTTTCTTGAAATATTTTTAGTTGCTTTTTCTTATTGCTGTTGAATTGGTGTCTAGTTGCTGTGTAATGAGAATTTATTGATTCAGTATTTGTAAAAGGAAGTTGGTTGATTTCAGATCTATTTTATGTTTGATTGATATTCATGGATCCAATCTGAAAATTTATGAAACAAGGATCTTGGAAGAAAAGATAAGGTTGTAGCCTTCTGCAGGTTGAAGCTTGCATGCTCGTATAAGACTGCACCAGTACAAAATCATTGTAAAAAGAAGTTTCTAAGTGAAATAAGATAGAGACATATTGCAACAGGTGGTTTTCACCCACATTGGGTTTCCACCTTCTATCTTGTGTTCTTTGGTGTGACTGTTGCTCTATTTTTGTTTCTTTTGCTGTTATATGGTTCTGACACAAAGATTAATGATCCACATCAGAAGAATATATTAAATTATAAGTTTGGAAGGTATACGCAAGTTTCATATGCAAATATTTGTCTAAATTGAAAAGAGTTTGATAATATTGATTTACCCCCCCCCCCCCCCCCCAGTATTATTTCCAACAATTGGTATCAGAGGAGGTCCTTCAGGGAAAAGCTTGACTGCTTGAAGGAAGATCTGTCATCATGAGCAACTACGAAAGGGAAGCATCTATCATGCCACCAATTTTTGATGGGAGCAACTTCGTCTATTGGAAGGTAAGAATCACTGCCTATCTTCAATCTCTTGGTACAGAAGTTTGGGATATTGTGGAAACAAGATACACATTTCCATCAGCAACTCCTACAGATACAGTTGGTAAGAAGCAGTATGAAACAAATGCAAAAGTTGTCAATACTCTATTAGGAAGTCTATCTCAATTAGAATTCATCAAGGTTATGTAGCTCAAAAGCGCAAAAGAGATATGGGACAAGATCGTTCTGAGCTATGAAGGAGATGAACAGGTAAAACGAGAAAAATTAAAAACTCTTAGAATCCAATATGAAAGTGTCAGAATGCATAATGATGAAAGTGTGGCTAGCTATTTCCTGCGTATAGATGAGATCGTAAATTGTATGAAAAACTTGGGTGAAGAAATAAAAGAAGTTGTTTTGGTTGAAAAGGTTCTAATATCTTTGTCTCCTAAGTTTGATTCAAAATTTTCTGCCATAGAAGAAAAGGAGAATCTACAAAGTCTTACCATGTCACAGCTGCACGAAATTCTAACTGCTTACGAAATGAGAAAAGGAGGACCATCAGATAGGAGAGGAGCTGCATTCAAGGCATCAGGGAAATTAGATTAATATTAGTTAGGACATATGTCAGAAGAAGAGGAAGAATCAAATTTTGTCAAGAACCTTCAACGGGGAACTAGAAGATTTAGAGGTAAGCTACCTTTCAAATGCTTTTCTTGTGGAAGAGTCAGTCATTATGCTGCAAAATGTCCTCATAAAGATAAACTAGACAAAGGAAAGGAACCTGTTAAATGGAACAGAAAACAAAATGTAAATAAGAAGAGCTATTACACGCATGAAGATAGTGATGGACTATCAAATAGTGATGAATATGAACAAGGTAATGATGATATACTTTTGATGGCTTTTGAAGATGATGATTTCTTGGATGCTATAAATGAAGAAGGTATTTATGAAGAAATTTCTAAACTTAAAGTTTGTTTAGAGGAAATGAATATGATTATAGGTGCTCTAACATTCCAAATTGCAGAAAGATATAAACACAATGAACAATTAGAATGTGAAATTGTGAGACTTATAAAAGAAATTGAGAAAACAAAAGCCCTTAATCTCAGATTGGCAAAAGGGTCTGAAACTATAGATGATATTATCAAAGTACAATGTTCTCCTCTAATCAAGACAGGTCTCAGGTATTCCAAAGAAGCATCTCAAGCTCAGAAGCAAGCGCAGAAGCCATCCACCTCCAAACGTTATCTTGATGCGGCAAGGAGAAATGAACAAGTTGACAATCGACAACAAAAGCATAATACGGATCAACAGGTAAATCAGGGACAATTTTCTTCAAGAATGATCAAATATTATCAAGTAAATTGGGGGAAATCTACTTCAGGGATGAACAAAAGCCTCAACCGATCACAAGTAAATCGCTCTCAATTTAGCTCAAGAAAGGATGGAAATTACAATCATATGGTTGGTAGATTTGATAGTCGCAATAATTTATTTAATGGCCAATGTTTCTCTTGTCATAACTTTGGTCACAAAGCTACTCAATGTGTTACCTACAAGACCATCATGACTAGGGAAGCTCAAAAATGAAGGAGTATGACAGGAATCATGAAAATAACCTACAATAACTTCTCTGCTCTTGAAAATGAAATAAAATGTTCTATCTGTAACAACTTCGGTCATAAAGATTCTGAATGCAGAAGCAGGTTTCGGCAAACAACCCAGAAGGAGCAAGCTGCATTAAGTTCCAAAACATGGAAAAAGAAAGAAACACAACCGGAAAGATGTGGGATAGCCTTATATGCAGAAGGACAGGAAAATCAATGGTACATCGACAGTGGATGCTCGAAACATATGACAGGTAATAAAGAAAAACTTCAGCCATATAGTGCCTTAGAAAAAGAAAAGAAGGTCTCATTTGGAAATGACACCCTCGCATTCATAAAAGGTAAAGGCTCGGTTTGTTTGAAATAAAAGGTCAAGGCTGGAAATGTGACGTATGTTGATGGCTTAAAGCATAATGTATTGAGTGTTAATCAGATGCGTGATCAAGGAACTGAGGTAATATTTCAATCAAACGGATGTATTGTTCATTAACTTGATACAGGAAAAATAGTGATCAGAGGCATAAGAACTCCAAATAACTTATATGTACTAAAGGGAGAACATCAACAATGCTACTTAAGCAAGAATGATGAACATTGGCTATGGCACAGAAGACTGGGGCATCTTAGCTTCTCTCAGATCAGGAAAGCATGCAAAAATCAAGCAGTTCGTGATCTTCCTGACATCATAATTCTAGATAATACAATACGCAAATCATGTCAATTTGGTAAGCAAACCAGAACTAATTTCCCTGGGAAGGAAGAATCAGCTAGCAAGCCACTTGAACTTGTCCACACTGATATATGTGGTCCAACTAGGAAGAGGTCACCTCGAGGAGAAGAATATTTCATATTGTCCATTGATGATTTTTCAAGGATGTGTTGGATAGGACTCATGAAGTATAAAGATGAAGCTTTCAAAAAGTTCAAGTCATTCAAAGATTTGGTTGAAAACCAATCAGATCACAGAATCAAATGCCTCAGATCTGATCGAGGAGGGGAATTTACCTCAAATGAATTTTCCAATTTTTGTGAAGAACATGGAATCAGAAGGGAATTTTCTACTGCAAGAACTCCTCAACAAAATGGAGTAGCGGAAAGGATGAACGAAACAGTTCAACAAATGGCCCATGCTATGCTTGATGAGTCTGGAACTCCCACAACCTTCTGGGGTGAAGCCGCATTTTCCACTATTACTATTCTCAACAAGACAAACGTCCGATTAAACAACACTCAGACTCCCCATGAAATTTGGTATGGTAAGACTCCCATGGTAAAATACTTCAAAATCTTTGGAAGCAAATGCTACATTAAAAGGACTGATGAAAATCTTGGCAAGTTTGAACCTAGAGCAGATGAAGGCATTCTACTTGGCTACTCTCCACACAACAAAGCTTACAAATGTTACAACAAAAGACTTGGTAAAATTGTTCAAAGCATTGGTGTAGTGGTTGATGAAGAAGGAAACACTCCTAGGCAGGTAAAATCTGAAGATCTCGAAGAAGATTATCCGTCAACATCAAATCAGATTCATGATGAAGAAGAAACCCATGAGGCACCAGAAGAACAGATAAGGATAGAAGAAAAGACTCCATCTAGATATGTTCAAAAGAATCATCCAGAATCTCAAATTTTGGGGCATATGTGCAAACAAGAAGAACCATTTCAGAAGCTTCAAGCTATCTAGCACTGCTCTCCTCCACTGAACCGCAAAATGTAAAAGAGGCTTGCAAAGATGAATGCTGGGTCAAGGCCATGGAGGAAGAACTCGAGCATATTGAAAAGAATAACACTTGGGAGTTGGTTCCTCGACCAAAAGACAAGAATGTCATGGGGACAAAATGGATTTTCAAAAATAAGCTGAATGAAAATGGGGATGTGGTTAGAAACAAGGCAAGACTTGTTTGTAAGGGATATATGCAACAAGAAGGCATAGACTTTGAAGAAACTTTAGCTCCAGTTGCCAGACTCGAGGCTATAAGAATGTTCCTCGCTCTCTCTAGCTTTCTGAATGGAGATTTGAATGAAGAAGTGTACATTGAGCAACCAAATGGGTTTATCCTTGGAAATGATCCAAATCTTGTTTGCAGACTCAAAAAATCTCTCTATGGCCTTAAACAGGCTCTAAGGGCGTGGTATTTTCAATTGGATGAGTACCTTCATCAACAAGGTTTTATAAAAGGATCAACAGATAGCAATCTATATGTAAAAGTTGACAATAATAAGTTGCTAATACTTGTTGTATATGTTTATGATATCCTTTTTGGTAGAAATGAGGAAGACATGAGTCAAAACTTTGCCTTGGTGATGCAAAAAGAATTTGAAATGTCTCTGCTTGGTGAGCTCACATATTTTCTTGGTTTACAAGTCCAACAAAACAAAGACAACATTTTTCTATCTCAAACCAAATATCTCAAGCAGATCTTGAAGAAATATGGGATGGAGGATTTGAAACCAGTATGTACCCCTATGGTGACAGGATGTAGGCTTAATGAAAATGATGAATTGGCAGTAGTACATCAACCAACCTATAGATCCATGATTGGTAGTTTTCTTTGTCTAACAGGTACCCGACTAGATATTATGCATGCAATGGGAATAGTTGGAAGGTTTCAAGCAAATCCAAAGGAAACTCATCTTCAGGCAGTTAAGAGAATTTTCAAGTATCTTCAAGAAACTCAAAACTATGGCTCATGGTATCCTAGAGGTACAGATCTCACACTTCATGCATACATAGATGCAGATTGGGTAGGAAGCGTGGATGACAGGAAAAGCACTCGTGGTGGTGCATTCTTCATGGGTCCTAGATTAGTATCTTGGGTTAGCAAGAAGCAAAGCTCTATTGCATTATCTACAACTGAAGCAGAATATGTAGCTGCTGCATCTTGCTGCACACAACGCCTTTCGATGATGTAAATATTGCAAGATCTTCAAATCACTTGTACTCCACCTATCTCCATTTTTTGTGATAATACAAGTGCAATCAGTAATTCAAAGAATCCTGTCATGCATTCAAAGACTAAGCACATCCCGATCAAGTATCATTTTCTCCGAGAACAAGTGCTTTATCAAAAGGTTAAATTGAAGTATGTTTCCTCCAAGGAAGAGGTTGCTGATATACTCACCAAACTACTACCCAAGGAGAAATTTGAATATCTCAGACAGAAGCTGGGGGTAGTTGATGCATCATCTTGCTGTTGAATCTTGTCTGTTTCAGATGGGGTATATGCGTACATAAGTTGGTTCATGAGGGTTTAGTCGACGAGAAGAAAAGAAAGGATGAGAAGAGTCTGATATGGGTCTGTTAGAGACCATCTGCCACAGGTTCAGGGGGAGCATATATTCTTCTAATAATTCATTGTTGGAATTATCATAGAAGATCTTGGTTCAATTCTTCAGTTGTTTTGATATTTACCTATGATTGACAATTTCTGCTGATATTATGTCTTATATTTCGTTTATCAAGGTCATGTAACCTGTTTTGGTCTCCCACTATGCCTGGGATGGTTAATGTAATGTGCTTATTATATCATGTATCCCCCCTTGGTTGGGAATCGTATGTATGAAGTCTTTGGTGATAGGAAGGATAGTTATGATTTCTTTTGCAAAACATATTCTTGCAAAGATCTTGCCTATATGTCAGGGGGAGCTTGGACAGCACAACACAATAGAGATTTCAGCAGTTATTCAGGGGGAGCATAACCCTTTTCCCTTGATGTCAAAGAGGGAGAAAGACCTTGAGTGACTTTAGGTTTCCATCAAGTCCAAAGGGGGATATTTTTGGCATTATGACACAAGTTTGGCTCAATGACATAAGTGTTGTCCTTGATGGAAATTCACTCAAGTAGCAGATCACAAGTGCAGGCTCTCAGAATGGTAGAAAATGGCAGGTGCGCAGGTTCCTGTTCATAAATATGTGGACCTCGGTGGGTTCCACATCTACTCCATTTAGAAGGTGCGGACATGTTCGCAGGTGTTCCGAACAAAAGGTGCGAACCTAAAATACACAAACTTTCATGCAGAGAAAAATGCGCACGCGAGAAATCTTATGGTTGGTCCATGGTATTTAGTTCAATGTTTTTGATCCTATGGTTTTGGTCCGTGGTTTTGCATCTAAAGTATTGAACCCAGGTTTTGGGTCCCTAGTATTGGATCTATATGGTTTTGGTCCATGGTTTGAGAAAGGCCTAGACTATAGAAAGGGAAGGAGATCATTTGGCCTATTCACTTATGTGTGTTGAATATCTTAAGAGCAAGATCTGAAAATCTGGTAATCAGTTTGTGAGTGATAGCTGGATCTAAATCAAGGATAAACCTGAGCATTATAAGGCAGATCTACTGATAGGTCGAGATCCCTTTGGTTCATGATCAGATCTATGAATCTGACAGTCTAGGGTATAATTTAGGACTGATAAAGTGTCTCTACCCGGAGGTCCACAGGCGAGATATGGCATAGGTACGGAGGTGCGCAAGCCAGAAGACAGATTAGGTGTGAAGGTGCGTAGTCCAGTTGACAGAGCAGGTGTGGATGTGCACAAGCCAGAAGAAAGATCAGGTTCGTAGGTGCGCAGTCCAGAACACAGAGCAGGTGCGAAGTTCACAGGACCGACACAGTGTGGGCACGGAGATCTGTGCAGGTTACTATTGGTTAAGTTGTAGACATTTTCTTGAAATATTTTTAGCTGCTTTTGCTTATTTCTACTGAATTGGTGTCTGGTTGTTGTGTATTGAGAAGTTATTGATTCAGTATTTGTACAAGGAAGTTTGTTGATTTCAGATCTATTTGATGTTTGATTGATATTCATGGATCCAGTCTGAAAATTTATGAAATGAGGTCCTTGGAAGAAAAGAGAAGGTTGTAGCCTTCTGTAGGTTGAAGCCTGTGTGCTCATATAAGACTGCTCTAGTACAAAATCATTGTAAAAATAAGTTTCTAACTGAAAGAAGATAGAGACATATTGCAGCAGGTGGTTTTCACTCACATTGGGTTTCCACCTTATATCTTGTGTTCTTTGGTGTGACTGTTGCTCTATTTTTGTTTCTTTTGTTGTTATATGGTTCTGACACACATATTAATGATCCAGATCTAAATAATATATTAAATTATAAGTTTGGAAGGTATACGAAAGTTTCATCTGCAAATATATGTCTAAATTGAAAATGGTTTGATAATACTGATTTATCCCCCCCCCCCCCCCTCTCAGTATTATTTCCAAGATAACTATGAGGATGATATCCTTTGGTACTTAGAATTTGGTGGCTCAGTTAATAAATTAGGAGCAGGAGCTGGAATTTGGGTGCACAATCTTGAAAATGATCATGCTAAAGGTCATGCTTACAAGATAAACTTTAGATACACTAATAATATGGCTGAATATGAAGCCCTTTTGATCAAAAGTTTTGGGTCAATCAGAGTATCAGTCTTGGGAGATTTGTATTTAGCCATTGAACAGATAAAAGGGAACTTCCTCACAAATGATCTCAGATTAAGATCTTACAGAGGAACAACAATTGAGATCCTCAATACATTTCTTGAAACACAGCTCGGTAAAATTCCAAGAAAACATAATTTGCATGCTCATAGCTTAGCAACCTTTGCCAGCACTTGTAAATTACCTTTTGAACTCAATCATCAGTTCACAACTAAGATTAGACATAGGCTAGTCATACCTGACAATGTAAAAAACTGGCAAGTGTTTAACAATGATACTCATATTAACAATTTCTTAACCCTAGAGGAAGAGCTTTATGGCATTAATATAGACCTAGATACTGGCAGCAAGTTCAATCAAACAGATATAATACAAACAACCATTTCATGAGAAAGTGCAACTCAAATGCTTCACCCAATAAAATTTACCAATAAAGAAATGCAAGATCTCAAATAAATAGACATCCATGAGATTATCCAAGAAGAATCAGAAGTTATTGATCTAAAAGACAATAATTTTCCCCAAGGATTAACTCCTTTACAAGATTTTTTCGATTTTAATGATATCCCAAAGAAACCCAAGATGCAACCTTTAAAAGCAGACATTGAAGACTGTAACATAGGAACTAAACAAAATCCAAAAATGATAAAATTGTCCAAAACTTCGCCCCTTGATCAAAAGCTTAAATATGTTGAACTGATCAAAGAGTTCTAGGATGTTTTTCCCTGGAGCTATGAAGATCTCAAATCTTATGACACCTCTATAATTCAACATACAATACCCCTCAAGGAAAATCAAAAACCATTCAAACAAAAGCTCAGAAGAATTAACTCCATTCTACTCCCCTTAATTGAAAAAGAAATCAAACGAATGTATGAAGCAAGGATAATTGCTCCAATTAGGTTTTCAGAGTGGGTGTCCAATTTAGTACCTACTAGGAAGAAAACAGGAGAAATCAGATTGTGTGTTGATTTAAGGAATGTAAATAAGGTTTCTTTAAAAGACAATTACTCGATACCTAAGATGGACCACATTCTACAAAGGGTAGTAGGTGCCTCTAAGATTTCACTTTTGGATGGGTTCTCAGGCTTCAACCAGATTCTGGTCCATCTTGATGACCAAGAAAAAACTACTTTTACAACACCATGGGGAACTTTTAAATGCGTTAAAATGTCATTTGGACTTAAGAATGTAGGGGAAACCTTTCAGCGAGCAATGGACATAGCTTTTGCACAAGAAATTCACGATTTTCTAGTCATATATCTGGATGATCTTATTGTATTTTCTAAATCAGATCAACAACATTTAGATCATTTGAGATAAATGTTTTTAAAATGCAGAAAGTATGGTATTTCATTAAATCCTAAGAAGTCCTTGTTTGCTCTAGAGGAAGGAAAATTGTTCAGTCATATCATCTCCAAAGATGGCATCAAAATTGATCCTGCTAGAATAGAAGCCATTCTACAAATACCCCACCCCAGAATGTCAAAGAACTCCAAGCTTTCCTAGGAAAAGTCAACTTTTTAAGAAGAATCATACCTAATTTGACTGAATTGATTAGATTGCTAAACAATACGTTAAAAAAGGATTCCAAGGTTGAATGGACATTAGAAGCCAAATAAGCATTTGAAGAAATTAAAATGGATTTGACCAAAACACCAGTGCTTACAAGTCCAAAGTTTGATAGAGATTTCATAATATTTTCATTTGCATCAGAATACACCATTACTGTTGTTTTACTACAAAAATATGATCAAGGGTGTGAAAAACCCATAGACTTTTTTAGTAAAGCACTTAGAGATGCACCACTAAAATACCAAATCATGGAAAAACAGGCTTATGCACTTGTCAAAGCTATTAAATACTTCAGAGTCTATATATTGTACTCCCATGTAATAGCTTACGTACCAAGTTTTGTGGTCAAAGACATCCTGACTCACGATGGAATTGAAGGCAAACGAGGTAAATGGATAGCTAATATATTGGATTATGACATTGAAATAAAACCTACAAAGCTTATAAAAGGACAGGGATTGGCTAAACTCATGACTGAAACCAACTTTCAAGCCCTGGATATCAATAAACTAGATAACGAACAGGAGATAGCAACTCCACAAATCAGCCATGCCTTCTTAGAATCACGTTAGTATGCTGATATAACTCATGTATTAGGAAACCTACAGGATCCTCCAGGGTTATCTAGAACAAAGAAAAGATTTTTAAAAATGAAATCTTCAAAATTTTGTATCTTAGATAATGCTCTTTTTTGGAAAAATCATGAAGGTAATCTATTAAATTGTTTAATAAAAGATGAAGCTGACAAAGTTCTCAAAGAATTTCATGTAGGGGACTGTGGTGGACATCTTTATTGGAAATCAACTGCAGATAAAATCCTAAGGGCTGGATTTTATTGGCCTACCTTGTTCTTTGATGTAAAGAAATTTGTAACCACTTGCCATAAATGTCAAATTTTTGAAGGCAAGAGGAAACTTTTACCTCTACCCCTTAGACCAATTTCCACTCAAAGGCCCTTCCAACAATGGGGTTTGGACTTCATTGGGGAAATCCATCCTCCCTCTTCTGGCCAACGTAAATGGATCCTCACTACCACATATTATTTCACCAAGTGGATAGAAGCCATCCCTTCCAGACAAGCCAATAATACAGTGATTATAGGATTCTTAGAACCCAACATATTGTCTTGTTTTGGTTGTCCTGAAAAGATCATAACTGATAATGCAACCGCTTTCAAATCCAAGAAAATGATAAGCTTCTGTCACAAATATCACATCACTTTAGGCCATTCCACAGCCTATTACCCTCAAGGTAATGGTCTAGCTGAGTCTTCCAATAAAATCCTGATTAATATTATTAAGAAATTGTTGGAAGAGAACAAGAAAAACTGGCACAAGAAACTTACAAATGCACTATGGACAGACATACTAACTACAAAGAGATCCATTGAAACTAGCCCTTATGAATTAGTTTATGGCATGGAGGTTGTATTTCTTTCATCTTTAGGAGTCCCTGTCATGAAATTACTACAAGAAACTCAGGTGGAACCCAATGGCATTCAAAGAAGAATAAATCAGACTATCCATTTGCAGCAAACCAAAGAAGAGGTATACCAAAGATCCCAAGCGCTACAAGAGAAACTCAAGAAAATATTTGATAAGAGGACAAAGGCAGAAGATTTCTACCTTGGGGACAAAGTTTTAAAATGGGATTCCATAAGAGAAGACAAAGGAAAACATGGGAAGTTTGACTTCCTATGGAAGGGGCCCTTTATTATCTAGGCCTTGCAAGGGAACAATACTTACTTTTTGAAGAACCTGGATGGTACAGAAATGGAAGAGGGGCCAGTTAATGGTTGAATGTTGAAACACTACTCTGATCCAAATGTTTGATGCATTCTTGCTCCAACATGTATATACCATATCCTTAGTAATATTGAGGTTGAAGCCCGAAGAGAAGGCCCTAAGCTTCACAAGTGTAACTGTTGTACATATAATAAAGCAACCAGCAAAAGGAATTTTCAGAGCACACTCAAAGTTATGGAGAAGGCCATCTGACCTACTATTCTTGACTTTCCACCAGGGAAATCCATCGCCAAGTGGAGCCACTGTTATGCTCCTATACCAATAGGTGTCATATTTCATGATTGACACTGATGAGATCTAATATGTTCATACCTTCTCTTGTTGCAAAGGTTTTCCATATTGTCAAAAAATCAAAAAATTCAAAAATATAAAGAGGGTATGCCCTAAAAGAAATATCAAAAGGAAAAAAGAATGAAATGGTCAAAAAGTGAAAGAAATGAACCCCAAGCAAAAAGACCAGGAAAATGTGCAAGTCCAAAATTCCACTACTAGTTTGTTTTCTAAAAAAATCTGATTGTGTGCAGCTTGTTGATTTATGCCACCATTGATGAATGGCCAAACAGCTTAACCTTGGCTAGTTCAGGTTTGAATTTCATGTTTTAGAGATAGAGAATAAAATATAACCAAACTGTTCAATCTTGGCAGTTAAATAGATAGGTAGAGAAGAAAAGGAGCTCAACAGCTGAATCTGAGCCCTCGGATGTTATAAGTGCAGACTTAGGTAGGCTTATCATGAAAAGAAAAAGAAGGTGATGTGGGTTTGCCAGAACAAGTGCACCCAAAGAAAGAAGAAAAAAATGCTAGGTCAAGTAGGCAGGGTAGGTACAATGGTGTTGCAGAATGATACTTGTAATATATTTTGTCTCCACATGTGTTAACCTTTTCTTTAATCACAAGTGCCATGGCGTATATTACACTTGATGCAACTAAAAGTGAAACAAGGTTTCATAACTAATTCCCCTTCGTATTTTTCCCTAAACATTCACTAATTTCCCCCAAAGTATTAAGATTCGTCCTTAATATCACTCATCAACCACTCATTCCATTTCATGAATATTGCCTAAGTAAAACCCTATTTTACTTATGAAATTGACCACCTTTCTCATATAAACCTCTTTTCTCCTGCAAAGCCTGAGTTTAAATATATGTGAAAAAGGTTTAACTTAGCGTCCAAATCATTTTCATATTAATTTTTAACATTTATTATGTATAAATCCCTTATAAGCATTTTCCCTCCCCCGTATTATGTTAAAAACCCCAATATTACATATCCCCTCCCTGGTCGAAATATCACCGTATCACTGCATAGACGAGATTAATAGATTCATC
Organism: Pinus taeda; assembly: GCA_000404065.3. Classification (NCBI taxonomy): domain Eukaryota; kingdom Viridiplantae; phylum Streptophyta; class Pinopsida; order Pinales; family Pinaceae; genus Pinus; species Pinus taeda. The sequence goes on from APFE031690538.1 coordinate 82,321, forward strand.
TGGAAACTGTTAATAACCATCCTCTTCCATGCAATAACGTGATTAATTAACCATCTGGGTTAATTAACAAACACCCTGCGGACCAATGAAATTGCCCCCGATACATTTAAAACGTGATTTAATATATCGGGTCCGCAGTGTTAACCTCTCGTCATCTCTGAACCCCATCCTCCATCAGATCTTCACCCATCCATCCGACGGTCGATGATCATTTCGCGACCACCCTAACTGCCAAACATTAACACGCGGGGAATCGGTGGTTTTGCTGCCGTACCAAGGACACGTGTCATTCTTTCAAGCTGCTCGCTCCCTCCCCGCTCAATACCGCTCAACCCCAAAGGTGGTGGGGGGAAAACCACTTACCACCCTCCGCTAGGTGATAGGACGTCCCAGCACTCTGATGTCATCCATGTAATAAATGCCAAATTCCCTCCCAAACCAAGATTTCGTTAAAACCACGAAAAAATGTCATTTTCGCAATTTTTCCTTGCAAATAGTGTTCCATGCAAATTACGTCTAGTCGATTGCACGAGAGTTCAGTCTGCCACTCGGCCAAAGAGACCACAACAACACAATCTCTCGTCAATCATTTCAACCTGCAATTGCACAATTTGTCTCCTTAAATCAGGTATTTATCCATTCGACTAGCTGCCTTGTAATTTCGATTTTCCACTGAGAATTTTACCTAAAGGAACTGAATTCAAGTTCAAATCATTCTGAAGCTACCATAAAAAGACCCCCAAGCCTACTGTTTTTTCCATTATTTTCCTAGAAGCCCAAATTCCAGTTTGAAAACATAAGAACCAAACATGGAAGCTCCCGTAGCCTGAACGTCACGCCTATGAATGCACCTCCTAAAGACTTGGATTACTGAGCTATGGCTGACAAAGATTTTCAAATAAAGGATTTGTATGGAAATGTGAACCATCTTCAAGCCTTCTGCCAAATCAAGGATAGCTATCAAAACAACTCTGATATTTTTGGGTTATGGGAATCTAACCTTCCCATGTATTTCATACCCTCAGTTCATGTTTTCCCAGACATCATTCACCAATGCTGTGCCAACTATGACCATGTCCATAGAGCAGTCATGTCCTCGTCTCAAAATGTTCTTTTTCACATAACTGTTGAATCTATCAATGAGATGATACATTTCCATTCCACTCAGCCCTTGGATCGTCTTCCCATGGGGTATCTGCTCAAAAAAGCTCCTCAAATGTCCAACTCAGAAATAACCCATATTGCTCAAATGTTCATGAAACCAGACCACCAGCCCTAAGACCCACCTCCCTATCTGCAGACCTGGTTCACTGACATTGGCAGACTTATTGTTTACATGATATCCTGAATCTTGGGATTTAATACCAGTGAATATGTTGATGAGATTACCCTAGTTCTACTACAAATATTTACCACAGGACAACCCCCTGCTATCAAATATGATTTTGCCACTTTCATTGCTAACAAAATCCATGATCAATTCTTAAACCTAGATAGAGAAGGAGTCTTCAAGTACACATCTTTCATATACCACCTTTTGTTATTTTATCATCCAGACAGCTTTTCCTTCCCCATCAGGAGGTTGGACTCAAAAGGAAATCAAAGGTATGTGATATTTTGGACCTTAGTCTTCCATAATACCTTTGAGTGCCCTTATACCTATGATGAATTCATTGACTTGTTTGTGCATAAAGCATCCACTCTGCTGATAGGAGCTCCCTGTCCTAGGATCTCTAATGACATGAAAAAGATTATGTAGCTCTCCAAACAGTACAGGATAGGTGATTGGTACCTGTACCAAAATCACACAAAGATTAGAATATATTGGTGTGAGCTTTGCCCTTTAAAGCTTCCCAAATATGTGCCCATGAGAATATTTGCATTAGAATATTTCAGACAGATCATCAGTGCAGACTTAACCCACTTTTGTAATGCAAAGAAAAAGACTCGGCTGAGAATAAAAAACCAGTTAGGCCGTTATCTCATCAATCCTAGAGATGCCTAGCAAGAAGCTGGCAAGATTTAGGAGATGACCTAAAATTGAAGAAAAGCTTTGGTGGGTACCATATGACCCAAATAGTTTCATAAGTGACAGAACAGTAAGAAATAGGCTGTCATTTTATGTACATCATAGGATCCCAGAAATTGAATAGTACGCAAATCAAGAATAATGGGTAGAAGGGACATTAATTGAAGAAATTAGTGAACAGGAAAAGATTGAAAAGCTATGAAAGATCTTGAAAAAAACCTTGAGTTGGACTCTTTTGGACATGTATCTTTCAAACTACCTCAACAATCAAGAGTCGGTACATCCTCTACTGGAACTTCTCAACAGCCTGTACAGGGAACCAATACACCAGTCACAGGAACCTCCAAGGGCAAAGAAGTGGCAAATACGGAGCCTGCAATGACAGATTAGAAAGAGAAAATTCCTTCAACCCAAAGTAAAGCGGAAAAAATTCTTGCATTATAGACTCCTCTAAATGAGGAAAGAAGCAAGAAGAGATACCGTGAAGACCCCACACCCATCAGTGGACCTGCAAAACGACCGGGTGCAAAGAGGCAGAGATTGAATCCCCTATCTGAAGATGAAATTATTGAAGAGACCATTGACAGTCTAAGAGGTGAAAGGGTAGTCAGCCAGCAGATTTCTCCAGTGATACAAGCATCAACTAGTTCACATAGGTAGGAGCTAGAAAGGTAGCACAGCGTGGAAGTTTCATCCACTAGGCCACAAAGCAAATAGGCCTCGGATATCATAAGGAAATTCACAGAAATAAAGGCAAGGAATGACCCACTAAGGCTTCAAATTTACAACCAGTATCTTAAGATGGCCCACACAAACCAACAAAGATTAATGTCAGCCTATGCCATTAAGGAGGGAAAAATGGTCATGAGTTACTTTAAGCCCAAGGTGCAACAACCACAGTCAGTAGCTGATTACATCAAGACAAATTTGGAGGTCCTCGCCAAGTACATTCATCCTGTGGACCAGATTGAGCTTCATAAATAGACTGGAGAGATGGTCTACTCCACACTAGCTGATAAAGCAATGTTGGCTCATAAACTACAAAACTACTTGGACAATACCTATGCTCAACTACATTTGGAGAAAGCTTCTTTGCTAGCTAAAGACAATAAGATAAAATCTTTGGAGGAGATTATCATTGAACTAGGACATGATCCCAAAGATGCTAAAGGCATAAAGGCACTGATGAAGAAGAAAGAAGAGGACATTGCTTCCCTAAGAAAATAGCTGAAACTGCCTCCTTCCATGCATCCACAGACTGGAGAAGTTGTACAATAAAAATCAGAAGAAGACATGATGGACCTGCTCATGAAAATCAATGAAAGATTAACCGATACAGAGCAGGCACTGGAAAATGCACTAAAGGAAAAGTGGGGAGAATCCACCTCCCAGCCCACTAAAATCATTCCTACAGTCTCAGATGAAGCCCCCTCCACACTTAGAACAACATTGGCTCCCAATGTTCCAACATCTACAATAGAGGTCATCATAGGTACATCAGCAACAGCAGCAGTACTAGGCGGCAATACTAATATGTGCACTGAAGATGATAAAGGCCATGGAAGAATTAAAGCTACAAGTGTCTGAATTGAAACTGGTAAAAGAGAAATTGGCAAAATTAGAAAAGAATTATGACAAATCCAAGATGAGTGTGGCATAGAAAATAAGGGAGGTTAAAACATTAGAGAACAAAGTAAGAACATTAGAAAATGATCTTTCTCTGGATAAACCTCTCACAGAAATCAAAGGAATTCTATGGTCCAACATTAATCAATCCCTTGCTAATGTTTGGCAATCAATCCAAGATATTTATGAGCATATTGACTTAGTAAGAGCAGCCCAAGTGGAAATTCAAGCACTGGAAATCACAGACAGGACAAGTACCATTCTGGAAATCAAGATAGTTCTAACCAAGATAACTCTGATGCAAAATTTCGAAAGGAGATGAGAGGACATGCAGGTAGAGATTAATTCTTTCGCAGAAAAAATTGCAGTTTTATAGGATAAGAGTCTACCTAGTCCTTCAACAAGTAATGATTGACTGATGAAACATGTAGATTATGCACAAAAATTGAATAATATGCTACTGATCAAATTACTTCATCAACAAGTAATTCAGGAGTGAAAGCACTTCCATTTGGCCAAGTCCTATATGACAACTAGGAAAGTTTATTCTACATTGAGCATGAGGTAAAGCATCTATTCACCATTCAACCTAATTTCTATAGGTACACAGAGACTGATGAAACTTTAAGAAAGTTGCAAAGACATAAATTACCATAACAAAAATGGTGGGACGATATACTTGAAATTTTATAAACTTATCTTTGGTATCTTTGGTAGAATCAAAATTTTGGGCCATTTACCATGATGCGGTAAACAGAGATGAATGAGCATCCTACAGGTTGAAGGCATATCAGATCAGAGTGAAAGAACATCCAACAAAACTAGAAAAACTAGAGCAGAGTATCAGTGGAAGACAGTTGTAAACCGACTCACAGGGCCTACCTCCAGCACAACTAACAAAGATGGAGCAACCATCATAGCACTTTTCCCTGTTCTCAAGATTGTTTGTCTCTATCTTTTGTAAAAACCATGAGTCATTGCTAGATATTATCTCCGTGAGATATTTTGTATAAATACCTCCCCAATCAAAGTATTTGGGGTTGGTGACACATTCTTAGAATTTGCTGTAACATTGAGTTTTTGAATAGAAAGCTGTTGAAATCAACTATTATTGTGCTCACTAGATAAAGAATTGACGCAAAAGACTTGCCACATGATTCTTGAATCAAGCATCAGAACAATAAGTCTCATATATCTGTGTTTTAAAGTTTTTCCGGTTCCTTTATCACCCATGTTTCATAATCTGAATGATAGAGATAAAGATTAATTCAGAATTTGCTTGAATGCACTTTGCTTTCATCTGATATCATTCTCTTTTTTTCTTCAGAATTAGAATAAACAGTGTAACTCTTAATTGCTCTTGTTTCCTAATTCTTTCATGTTGATTATTTGTTAAAGAATTCTTAAATGCTCTTTAGTATTAATCATCCATTTTCCCTCTTTAAATAGGTTGAAAGATTCTTAATTGCCTTTCACCTGATTTGAACCCATTCCATTTGTTTCAGCTCTTTATTTGTTCCCTGCTTGACTACCTTGCCCTGTGGAACCATCCTCTGTCAAGAAACCAAGCCCGGATAACCATTCTTGTTGACTCCATTAGCCCAATGGACTGAACCTCAGTCTTTCACCTCTGCTCTGTTGAAACTCACCATCCAAAAATCAAACAAAATCCCTGAACCTCATAACTAGCCTAATACCTTTCAAAACAAAGTTAAATCATAAAGAGAGAGCCCTCTCTGGATATAGATTGGCTATATTCTGTATCTAAAATATTGGTTTGTGGTTACCTTGGCCTCCTTTCCTTTTCTTACAACTTTAGGGAAAACCTGAGTGATAACAGTCGCAATGCTCTCAACAATCCACATGACCACATCATTATATGGCAAAACCTTGGCACGCACTGCTATTCTATGTAGGTATGAGCAGGCCAATTCTTTCACCGTATTCTCTGATTTGCTTGTAGAATCTGTTGTAGCTTCTTCTTCGAGTTATTCAAGCTCTTTTGCTTCTAGTAAATTATAGATACTGTCCCAGCTTACTTTTCCTATACCAAGGCAAGTAGTATCTGATATCAATCATTTCTTATTCGATTCTGGTTCTTTGACTATGACAAAGGCCTTGGCTTTCTTAACCTTCATTTTCATTTTTTCCAAATTCATGAGCATAGAGTAGCTCTGCACAAACAATGGAAAACGTAACAGAGAAATATTTCTGCGGAAAGCTAATACGAAATGAAAACAGTTAAGGTAATTTGCATATGATAAACCAAATGTAATTAAGTATTACCACAGGTGAAATCCTCGAAGGGTTCACCCTTAAATACAAAATTAATGACCATCATAACTGCAAATTGTAGTAAATAAATGTAATAATTTCCCGTTGCATCACACATATGCTTGATGGTCCTTTAAAACGTATCATTGGACATTCCCGATCAGCGATAAGGGATAAATCATGAATTGCAATCAGGAGATTCAATGGGTCAAGTTTAACTTTTTGGATTGATAGCTCCAATTGTGATAAAGGTAAAGAATGTAATAAGGCAGAGGTATATTCGGCAGATAGTTTGATTTATCACTTTTAAGATTTATTTTTGCAAATAATACCTTTTGACGGTATTTTCTTGAAACGCACGCCTTACTTTATGATATCGTAATCGGGGAATTTGAAATTGCTTTCGCTATGTGTCATGGGATACCTCCGATTGCCAATTGTGATTACGTTAAGGGATTAGAGATTTAGTGTAGACCTTTTTGGGATGCATCCTTTTAACCTTGCGATATGTGATCTCCAATCGCATTATCGCATCAAAGATTTACTTATGATGACTTTTTAAAAGGATATAACATATTTTATCAAAAGGTTTTGGATAATAACTCTATTTCATTGGTCCTTTTGATAAGGGTTTTCATGCGTGATATGATTAATGCTAGGCAAGCAATATTATTAAATCACTAATTTTACTAAGTTTATTAAAAAGGGACCCATTTCTAATTAAAGTTTTTTGTAAAAAAAATTAAGAAATGGGGGGTTGTTGTATGGCACAACATTGGCGATTCACTGGAAGAAATAGTTATCTCTGAGAATATAATGCAATATTCTAACTTTCTTAATTTGGAAACATTTGAATGTAGAGAAAATAAGCTAAGAATAATTAGATAATTACTAACTTTGAATATAATGAAAAATGTTTCCTGTAATTCCTTTGCTATCTTAAAAATAAAAACATTCTAAGTTTATTTAATCCTTGATTGGTTGATAAAGATAAATCAAGAATATTTCTCCAACTTAGCATATATAATGACTTCGTTGTCATAGGTAGAGCCTCTGTTGCTAGCAAACATTTGTAGTCTCGGCAGGGTTACCTTTTAACCATTCAATCATTCATTATCCCATCCATTTCAGAGTATAATTTCTAAGAGTAAATCCAAAAAGATATTTTTCCACATATTTTCTTTTTTGTATTTTACATATTCTTTATTTCTTATTTTAAAAGATAAAAAGCCATTGTCCTGGTTTGATGGCCAGCTATTGACAATGCCATTCATTGGTTGTAATTTAACTCAACAAGTTGGCTCATGATGAGACCCCTTGTCTTATAATTATAAGTCATTACCCTGTTTTGATATGCAGTATTGGTAATGTCAGTTTAATTAGTTCCCTATGATCATGGTAAGCAGGCTCGTAAAGGGACCTCTTATCTTTTATATCAAACATATTTTAGAATTACACTCTGAAAAATCACAATCTTTGTGGTTGGGGTGAATGATTTACTCCTTAAGAGAATATGGATGACAATGTAAGAGTTGTAGATGCTAAATTTGGATAGGCCTTTGCTTTTTTATAGATAACCTCGTTCGGGCTTTAACAACTTGGAATGATTTATAGTATTTTCAAGGTTAATAAAATATTTTACAAAAATAAAAGATGTTTTTAGAGTTTTATTTTTATCTAACTCCCTAGAACTCCCTTCCTTTCCTTTAAGGCTTCCATCTTTCAAAATTAAATATTTACATTGTTTTCTTTTAAAAATCTTTCAAAAATTAAAGGCCAATAGAAGGCTATTTACAACCTTATTTCCTGACACACAAGCAAAACTAGAAAATCAAACGAACACAACTGCAATCTGAATATTTACAAATAAGAAGGGATTACCTCCTTAGGGAAAGAAATTTTTCAAGACAAGCCCATTCACAGGAAGAGAATCTCAATTTCCTAATAGATCTTGCAATATGAATGTTGATGGGCTTATCTTCTCAATGATTTGAAACGGTCCTAGCCATATTTTCTAAAATTTAGTGTGTTTTCCTTTATCCTCGTGCGTTTTATCCCATTTCAAAACAAGGTCACAAATTTGTAAAAATTTTGGGCTGGTGAAATTGTATCAAAAGAAGACTTAATAGCCTATTGATGCTTTGCATGTGTAATTCTAGCTTTTTCCCTTTCTTCTTCTAATTTAAGGATTTGATCATATCTCAATTGAATAGAAGATGAAGGATTTTCTTCAATAAACTACACTAAGGCTAGAGATGGGAGTGCAAAGTTCGCTGGTATGACAACTTCCTTTCCATACACAATATTAAATGGAGAAGTGCCTATTGAGGCCCTCTGTGTTATGCGGTCTTCCCATAATGCAAATACTAAAGACTTGTGCCAATTCTTTTGATTCTGATCAATATTTCTCTTAATGATTTTGATAAGATTTTTATTGGTTGATTCTGCTAAAACATTACCCTGAAGGTAGTAGTATGATATTACTAGAGAAATAAGATGCATTATCGAAAATGAGAGCATTAGGTACACCAAACCTGGTAATGATGAACTAACCTATGAATTCAATAGTTGTCTCAGAGTTGGCTGCCTTCAAAGGAGTTTCTTCTACCCACTTTGTAAAGTAATCTGTGGTTGTAAGGATATATCCGTGTTTTTTGGAAGAATGTGGAATAATCTCTCCAATGATATCTAGTCCCCATTGTTCAAAAGGTTGTTCGATGTTGACTGGTTGCAAAGGAAAATCTGGTTTTCTTTGTCTTCCACTAGCAGTTTGACACATTCTGCATTTTCCTTACATATTCATGGGTATCTTTAAATAAGGTGGGCCAATAATACCCAACATGTATAATTTTGTGAGCTATTGTATCACCTCCAAAATTTCCACCTGCTGGACCATCATGTAATTCCTGCAAGACCTTTTGTGCTTTAGTTTTTTCAATGCATCTTAATAAAACCGAATCATAATTCCTTCTAAATAACACATCGTCAATAATCTCGAAGTTTTTTTCTTTCAATCTATGACATGTTTATTTTTATAGGAGAGATTAGAAGGAGCATATCCATTTTTCAAATAAAATATCAAATCCACATATTGCGATTCAGGGTTGATGGTACTTAGCTCATTGATTTCCTCAATATTATTTGAACCTTCATGTTCCTATATGTTAGAAGATCCTGCTAACAACCTGCAAAAACCTTGACCTTTGACAATTTTCGCTGGTTTAATGTCTAAATCACATTCTTATAATGTTGTAACCCAGTTTGCCCTCTTTTCTCCTAATTATTTTTGGACTAGTAATTGTCTTACTGTTGAAAATGGGACTATTACTTTCGTATGAGTTTTTAAGAGGAAAGGCCTAAAGTGTTTAATGGATTTGAACATGGTGAAAGCTTGTTTTTCTATTTTAGAATAATTAAGCTAAACACCTTCGAGATTTTAACTAAAAAATGATATGGGTGCTTCCATGTTTTGATCAGTGATTTGTGTCAACACATCTACATAGGAAGTATCAAATGCTAAGGTGTATAAAATGAAATGATTTGAAAATTTTGAAGTGTTTAATGCAGGAGCATTTATGATTTCTTGTTTGATTGAATCAAAGGCTTCCTTTTCTTTAAGGCCCCATTTGAACATTGAATTTTTCTTGATCATGGCCTGTAATGGTAAAACAATCTGTGAAAAATTTGGAACAAACCTTTTTACAAAATTTTGAGACCATAAAGCCTAAGAGTTTACCTTGATCGGGAGCAAAGAATGACTTCTTGGGATTTAATGAAATTCCATACCTTATACAACATTCAAATATTTGCTTTAAATCATGTAAATGATTTGCTCTTTTCTTGGAGAAGACAGTGATATCATCCAAATAGACAACAATTGATTTATTAATTAAACCCTTGAATGCTATATCCATTGCTCTCTAGAAGGTAGCCCCAGCATTAATCAAACCGAAAGGCATCTTTTGGTAGGTATATGTTCCCCACTTAGTTCTAAAAGTAGTCTTGAGTCTGTCATCTGGATGTACCAATATCTGGTTATACCCAGAAAAACCATCTAAGAAAGACATCAATTCCGAACCAGCTACCGAATGAAGAATTTGCTCCATTGTTGGTATTGGGAAGTTATCCTTTTGGCTAGCTTTATTAAGATTCCTGAAATCAATGCAAATTCTAATGTCACCATTCTTATTTCTAACAGGCACTAAGTTAGAAACCCATTTTGAATGTCTAACAAGGAAAATTATCTTGGTTTTCAAGAGTTTATTTAACTCTGCTTTAATTTGACTTTCTAGGTTTAGATGAATTTCCTTAATTTTTGTTGCATTGGCTTCTCGTCGGACATCATTGGAATTGTATGTTGTATGATAGAAGTATCATATGTTTTTAAGTCATCGTAATTCCAAGTGAAAACATTTCTGTATTTATTCAAAAGTCTGATAAAGGCAAGCCTTTCTTCTAAAGTAAGTCCTAATCCCAAATTAATGTTTTGTGGTTTAATCTCAGTGCCAAGATTTATTAATTCAAACCTCAAAGTAGAACTTTGAAGTTTTGAATTAGTAACTTGCTAAATCTGTCCTTGATGTCATATAGATCTTCAAGCTTGACTACTGATTTAGGTATGGAATTTTCCTTAAGTGCTTGCTTTATTTGAGGATCATGATCAGTCTCATCAATAATTTGATCATCATAGGATTTTTCATAAGTTAAGAAATTCAAAATGCCATTGTCATGATTGAATAATGTTATGAAACCAGCTCAAGAAAAGATAGAAAAGATAGATCAATGCCTTATAATTCAGCCTCTTCGAGGGGGCAACCTCCTTTACATTACATAAATGAACAATTCTTG
>APFE031690538.1:104349-118977 GCA_000404065.3 Pinus taeda
TTCTATTAGCTTTTGTGAGGCTGACATTTTTTGCACTTGGTCTTGTAATTTTGATATATCATGTAGCATTTCTTCCTCTTCTTCATGAGTCATGCTAGAGCTTTCAGGTTCCTTACTAGGTGTTTGCATTTTCTTTCCTCGGGGCATCAGTTACCGATTATAATGCTCTACTATGCCCTTTGAATTCCTTCAAAATAAATTTTCAAACCAAGCTTAAGAAAAAATTTAAGAAAATCTACACACCTTTTTTCACTTTGTAGGAGCTCGATATTGCCTCTGATGTATCTCTATACTTTCTGATCATCTATTTCTGAATGTGTGACCTATAGTATCCCTTTGTGTCCTCTTTCCAATGCCATAATTCTGACCCAAATTGGATTCTCCAAGGAATAGTTATGCGAAATCTCCCACATTGACTTGATTATAGAGTAGTTCAGTAGAGCAAACTTGTACGACGTGCCACAAGTCACTGTTTCTACCTTTGGATCTGAAAAATGCATACAAGAAACTACAGTCCGTCCTCTTTTTGTACCTTCTTATGAAATTTCAATCTGATCCCCAGAGAGAAAGTTATAACGATTTTCCCCAGGTCACCTGTTTGGAATGTAATTGAGGAGTCTGCAAACATACCAACATCCTCAGACCATATCTCCGCAAATATAGTACAAAAAGCTCTGAAATTTGGACCCACGATTCAGAGGGATTTATTCTCAAATGGGTTTTTTTTGCGACTTCTAAAGCCTCACAGAAAAAACGTTATAGCGAAAATGCCACGATGACCTGTTTGGAGCAGCGAAACCCTAGAATCCAAAGCTTCTGATACCAAATGTTATGAAACCAGCTCAGAAAAGATAGAAAAGATAGATCAACGCCTTATAATTCAGCCTCTTCGAGGGGCAACCTCCTTTACATTACATAAATGAACAATTCTTGGATGATTCGAAATGAGAAAACCTCCTTTCTATATATAAGAGTCTAAGGAGTCACAATATAATCTAGCCGACCTAACAATAATAATATAAAGCCACAAAAATAACAATAGAGGGATTCTATGGGGCTCAGTAATAAAAATATCGGGGCAATAGGGGCACAACAATATTAATAAGGGGTATAACTACAATAGTAATGGGGTAATCACTAGTATTATAGGGACCCAACAAATACCCACCAGTTAGTGACATTATCTGGAACTAATCTAATAATTAATTCAACTAAAAATCTATCAGGGTTGTAATCCTCGGATGGGAGGAGCTTAGAAGCAACATTGGATAGTAAGTCAGATGCTGCATTCTGAGATCCAGGAATGGGAGAGATATTAAATGCTAGAAAATGAGATATAAGATCCTAAACCTAAGACTGATAATGTTTAAGATGACAGAAAGGAAATGTCTAGTATTTCTTACTTGCTTGATAAAAATTTCAGAGTCACTGAATACTTTAAGATATTGCACTTTGAGGCTATTGCTTTGTAGAGTCCTTGGATCAAGGCCTCATATTCAGCAGTATTATTTGTACACTCAAATTCTATTCTGCAAGATAACATAGTCTTTTCTCCCTTAGGACTAACTAAAATACATCCTGCTCCTCACCATCATTGGATTTTGACCCATCAAAATATAAAGACCAAAATACAGGTTCATCTACAGTTTTATCTACAATTTCTTCAGCGATCTTAACACATCTTGATATATCTGTATGAATAAAAAAATCTATTTGAGATGTGAAAGTATTAACTGAGAAAGGTGATGATTGAGCATTAAAATTACCAAAGAAAGATTCAGATGAGTAGTTGCCCAGAATGTTATTATTAAAAGCTATCGGCTGGTTTTCTTGCTCAAATTCTGTTACAGTATGAGTCATATGCTTCTCCCGATCAATATTAATTTGATTTGGCTTTCCCTTATAGGGAAGCCACATGTGAGACCAATCCATAGAAATGTAACCATGGAGTTTTTCAAACCAAACCCTACTTAGAATTAAACCATAAAACTAAAGAATGTCAGCAATCAATATATCAATTCTCTAAACTACCCTTGGATTAGCTGCTAATGTAATGGTAATTGAATTGATTTCTCCTAATACTTAAACTTTAGTTCGATCCAAATGAAAAATATGCATTACATATTTTTGGGGTTCAATATTCAATTTTGAGCAAATTGATGCTGGCATTATATTCGATGAAGCCCCTGAATCTATCAAGAAATTATGTAGATTTCTATTGTAAATTTCATAGGTCAAGAGAAAAGGAGGAGTATGAGAATTAGATCTATCTCTGATCAAAAGAACATCAATAGCTTCTACTCTATTGGATGGTGGCTTACCTATTCCATTAGCTGCTTTGGATAGTACAACATTTGGAACAGGAGAAGAAGCTACTGCATTTAGTTCTTTGAGTAGCAATTTTTGTTGATGTTTGAGATTGCTAAGCTCAAATAAAGAAATATTTGCTTCAGTCTTCTTCATGTCTTCTATGATATTATAATCCATAGAGTCAGAGATAACTAATGTTTTAGATGGTGAGGGAGGATTGGAAGATGATGGCTGATTTTGAGTAGGATTTGATGTAGTCTTCTTTATGGGAGCATTATCTTTGGTAGTAGTACTTACATTTTTCTTCTTTCGAATTGGTTGAACAGGCGTTGCAGCAACTTTACTCTGGGTACTTACTGGGAAAGCTTCCTATTCATTTTCAGTATATGAATTGGGCAGGATGAAGTCCCACATACCATGACATTCTACAACCACTTCTTCCTCAGTTTCATCTTATGATAAGATTGTATTTTCCTCTTCATCGTTATGGGTCTGATTCTGCATTAGATATAGCATTAGGTGGTTTTGTTTCGGCTCTTTTGAAGTTCCTAAATAGCTTTTTAGTGGAGGTCTCATCTACTTGTTTCTTTATTTCTACCATTTCATTTGACATAGTTTTTAATACCTTTTTTAGACCCTCCATGTCATATGGATCTTTAGCCACTTTCTTCTTTGAATCATCTTTAAAAGTAACTTTTTTGGACTTTCACTCTTCAAGGGCAGTTTTTTCTTAAGGCAATGATACATTTTTCCACAGCGATTGCTTCCTTCATATTATCTACTAAAGTGGTATTTGTAGCTCTATCTACAAATATTGCTATATTTGAAGGTAAGGTCGATATATGCCATTCACTTCAAACCTCTTCACTAGGTTTAGATGTAGTAGGAATATTATTTAAGAGCTTATTGAATTGCGAGTTGAAATCTTTGACAAGTTCTCTTGATTCTGTTTTAAGATTTGAGAGGTCATTGATCAATGTCGCTATAGACCTATCATCAGCAAATTTAGTTAAGAATTGCTCTTGGAAAATATTCCAACTAGTAATGGATCCTGATGGTAATGAAAAATACTAGGACCCTACTACTCCTTGTAAGGTATATGGGAAAAGCCTAACAACAAAATCTTCTTCAGTAACTCCATTTAAGTTTACTGATAACATAAAGTTGTTTATGTGTTCTTCTACCAGTATGCCTATATCTGGGTTAAAATTAGGCAGACATTTTTCGAGATGAGCTAGAAATTGACTCAAGGGTTGAGGCATTGTGACTACCCCTAGATTGTTCCATGGTCTCTGAGCCATTTTTGAGCTACTAATAGAGGAAAGTGCAGATGAGGTTACTAGTGGTTGGGAAGACGATGTCAAAGTTCCAATACCCTGTTGAAAAACAATATGGAGTGGAGTGGATGGTTGACTTTGCAGTGGATTAGATGAAATGGATGATGATGATGAAAGAGTTTCGCTATCAAAATATTCAAGTAGAGTCTTCCTTGCTCTTTTTCTTGTAGGAAAAGGGAATTTTGTGGGTTCAATACCAAGTTTTTCACTCTGTAATCTGGTAAGAGGGTGGGAAGGAATGTATTGCGAAGTCACACTGCCTTGAGGTAACTCAGATTTATGTGGTGATATTGAAAATCCTTGAAGTTTATGAATTAGAGACTAAACTTCAAGAGGTTCAAGAGTGGATTTATCTAATATGTTTTTGGGTTTAGAAGTGGTTATTGTTTTCTCAACTTCTCGCTTAGAAATTGGAGATTGAGAATGCGAGGGAAAAGTCAGGGGTGATGCTGAGGGAGATTTACTCTAAGAATCGATTATGGATTTGGATTTTCTCGCTTTTCATAGTTCGTGCCCTCCTTCTAGTGCCAAAAATTTTTATGCCTTTAAAATCACTGCATCAACATTAGGGAAAACCACTCGGTCCAGACCTTAGTATAGCTCCTTTTCCATTTGGTGTGGTGGCTCTGATTGGATATGATGGGACTAGTTTCCCAGTGATATATGAGTTGATAGGTGATTGATTTGTAATGTATATCGAGAGTGATAAGTGCTCTATTCTAAAGTGCAAAAATATACAAAGATAACTAATCTATCTTGGGAATTCTTCTAACAATGCGATTCTTGATTGTTTCTATGAACAAATAAACATAAAACTGACTTATTCATAACATAGAAATATTGCATTCATATGATAATTACTTTGTTCAATTAATTGAGCAAAGTAATTATTAAAACATTATCGCACTGATCGTAATATATCACTGACATATATATATATATATATATATATATATAAGATGACAACTCAAAAAGATTCAAAAGTGACAAGTTAAAGAATTATTGTAGAAACATATACATATCAATAATAACAAAGTTGATAAATGCCAATTCCCATAGGAAAATAAAGTGAAAACAGAGATAGTGGCATCGTATGAATTTGGATCCCCTCCGATGTGAATCACATTCAAATTTTGCCTTCTAATTCGGGAATACTTTCATAGGAAGCAAAAGTGCATATCTCATAAAAGCCTTCTTTGTCAAAATTCAAAATTCTGGTGCAGTCTTTTATAAAAAATATAAATCAGAAGTGCAATAGTGCAACCTTTGATTTAAGTCTTAATACAAAATTTCAGACCCTTTCCAAAAACATGAAAGGGTCTATAAATACTACAAAAAATAACAAAATAATAAAGAAAGTCGCTATGAGCTGGTATAACCGAAAACACAAAAATATGGGATTTATCTTAAAATAGCAGTGGTGCAGTCGGTCGAAAGGATTCTTTGTATCAACTTATCTTCTTGTGATCACAGTTGACAAATGGAAACCATTGGCTGGACCTCTGGTGGCTGACTCATCCGAGAGTGTAACTAAGTTGTAAATGTGGGATTGGCAAATTCGTGGATCATGTGGTTGATCGCATCTCTGAGACACTTCATCACCATTTGCTAACTATGTGGTCTTACAAGGAAAAACCAAAACGTTTCCCATGTTAGGCTATGAATGCCTCTGATCATTTTTTCTCTTTGCATCAACTCCTGTTTCCACTATTGTTCTAATGATTTTACCTTTGGGAGTTTGCCTTGAGAGCATTCTGTTATTAGATTAGATAAATATAGACTATTGTTGATTAATTCAATCAAATTATTTGTTGTTGATTTGCATTTGGATGTAGCTCTCTCAGCCTTCATTAACTGAGACTCCCATTTGGAAAATAGAATTTATTTATGTGACTCATATCTTTGGTAAATTGGCAGCTTTTCCCTCTTTCAAATCTTGCCAAGATAGAAAATTAGTTAATCTTTCATCTGCCTTCTCTAACTCAAGCCTTGCATCCACTGATTTTTCGATCATAGATGCTGAGATATCACATAAAGGAATGACCAATGATATATTATGACATAGAAGGTCCAATTTTCCGAGATAAAGCCTTGGTCATATCCAGGGCTTCAATTCTGAATTCATCTACCTGGGGATATCCTTTGAATCGTTCTATTTGATCTTTCATATGGGCGATTTTCTCTTCTTTTGATTTCTTCACTTGCCCGTTCAATAGCTATAGTTTGCTCAATGCTTGAGACAACTCTTGCTGCTTATGGATGGTTTGTTCATCAATTTTCTGCTTTTCATTAATTAATTGCTCATTCAATTGTTCATTAAGTTGTCTCTGTTCCACCAACTGCTGTTCAAGCTGCTCTATTTTTTGTTGTCGTTCTACTGATTGTGCCTCTAGATGAATGAAAGCCTGGTCTTTGTCCTTCAACAAATGACTAACCTCTAAAACCTTATCTATTTTTGCCGTTGTATATGCTCCAGCATACTAGGAAATTTTCATTAAATCTTCGGAGGGATTTATTTCCTCTCTCCATACCACATTCATCATTTCCATCCGAGGAGTCAAAAGAGGAGAGTGATCAATTTTCCTCTTATTCCTTTGTCTTTTGACTACAGCCCTATGCTTAGGGCTGTAGAAGACATATAGTGGTGGTATTTATTCTATATGAAAAAAAAATCTCATCAGTGGGATTTTTAGGGATAATCTATATGTCTTTATGAAGCTTGGGTGGGCCTCTTGTTCCTAAAATCGGAACTATGTTGACTACTGATTTATGTGCTATAGACACCTTTGGTGTAGTGAACCCTTGGGTGTTCTTTAGATTACTGATGATATAATCAAATTGTTCCCATTCCTTGATTAACTTAGGGTCAACATTAATGTCTGTATCAAGGGGTTTACTAACTGTTACCTGCTTCTGCTCTTGCTTTGATGTGTTCTTCTTCTCAATAACTTTTTCAATTTTAGGAGCATTCTTAGTCATTTTCTCCTCAACGTAGCCTTGAGGTGGTACCATAGATGTCATTTTTAATAAATGTAGATGCATGGTTTCCAATCTCTAGGCCCTGAGCCTATTGAATTTCTCTAATCCTTCTGTTCCCAATTTAGTCTTAGCCATTTATTTGACCTGGGAAAATATTTCTGCTGAAACAAACAAGTCGTCAAACTATCCTCTTCGTGATTAAATCTGGTGATTTTAGTCTGAGAGGTAACATTGTAGGCAACCTTTCTAGGGTCATACTGCCTTTCTGGAATAGTTACAAGTTTTAACAACTTTATTTTCTCAGCCTCTATCTTTGCATGTTTAAAATCATGTAGGGTAAAGGCACCACACTGAAGGGGAAATGTAGGCTACATGTGTTTCTTAGAATCCTTAAGGGTCTTTGACATCCCTGCAACTGTTGTTTGATATGCTAAATTTCGGTCCAGTAGTTTATCAGGGATGTACAGAGGAAGAACATGAGGATCGGCAAGGCTGCCGAAAAGCCTTATATAGGTGAATATTTCTTCTCCAAACTAACTTCCAATTGCAGTTAAGTCGACCATTGCCTCCTCGGATAACCTAGGAGCAGGCTTATTGAACATGGCAAAATGTGCAGGAAGAATACAACCATGACAAATTCTATACAAGTGGTTCTTACAATGGGCTTTCCATAGCTCCTTGTGATAGATGTGAATGGGATTGGGGTCCTGGGGAGTCCATTTCCACCCGAGAATGGGGTATTTATAATTAAAACAGATGGTGTCCATAATATAGGCACTGAAGTAAAAGGGAAGTATCACCCGGGTAGTCACATACCTCTTTCTTCTATATTCAAGTATCTTAGTGGCCATTTTTTCAGATAAAATGTTTACCCAGTCCATGATATAGGCATTAATTGCAACCTCCATTAATGGAACCATATCTATAGATAACTTAGCAGAATTATGGACTTCAACATAACAATAAGGAGAGGCTAATGAATCTACAAAATACATACCCGACGTTTCGTGCTTGTGTTTGGTCGGGAAATGTCTCCATTGCCTGATAGGGTCTGATTCAATGTCGTTTTCCTTGGAGAAAGCTTCTAAGAATGCTTTATTATACTGCTTCTCTGGCTGGGGTAAATGGTACATTTGTCTAAGATCCTCTGCTATAAATGAATCGAACACTTTTCCTTCGACTTTAGTGAATGTCCTGTCTGTGGTAGTAATGTTCTCAACAATCCACCTGACCATGTCATTATATGGAAAAACCTTGGCACGCGCTGCTATTCTGTGTAGGTATGATTAGGCCAATTCTTTCAACTTATTCTTTGATTTTCTTGTAGAATCTGCTATAGCTTCTTCTTCGAGTTCTTTAGGCTCTTCTGCTTTTAGGAAACTATAAATACTCTCCCAGCTTTCTTTTCCTAAACCTTTGACTATGACAGGGGCCTTGGCCTTCTTTACCTTCTTTCCCATTTTTTCCGAATTCATGAGATCAGAGTAGCTCTGCATAGACAATGGAAAACGTAACTCATAAATATTTCTGTTGAAAGATAATACAAAATGAAAACAGTTAAGTTAATTTGCATATGATAAACCAAATGCAATTAAGTATTACCACGGGCGAAATCCTTGAAGGATTCATCCTTAACTGCAAAATTAATGATCATCATAACTGCCAATCGTGGTAAATAAATGTAATAATTGTCCGTCGCATCGCAAATATGCTTGATGGTCCTTTGAAACGTATCGTTGGACTTTCTCGATCAGCGATTAGTGATAAAACGTGAATCACAATCGGGAGATTCAATGGGTCGGGTTTAACATTTTTGAATAATAGATCTGATTGTGATAAAGGTAAAGAATGTAATAAGGCAGAGGTATTGTTGGCATGATGATACATATGGTGTAGTTAATGGCAACACACTCATCTCAGATGATAAATTATAGAGAAACAAAGTTATTTTTTGGTTCCGCAGGTGCACTAATCAAAAGATGTGATCATTGACAGGTTTCACAGGAGAACCATTGAAAAGGTGCGGATATGTTCACAGGTCGCCCGCACAAAAGGTGCGAACCTAAAATGCATGGACTTTCATGCAGAGAAAATCACGCATCTTATGTTTGGTCCATGATATTTACTCCGATGTTTTTAATCCTATGGTTTTGGTCCATGGTTTTGGCATCGAAAATATTGAACCCAGGTTTTGGATCCCTAGTATTGTTTCTCAATGGTTTTGATCCATGGTTTGAGTAAGGTCTTGACTATAAAAGGGAAAGGAGATCAATTGGCAAAAGAAAAGAGTTGAAAATTTTAAGAAGAGCAAGATCTGAATTTCTGATAATCAGTTGGTGAGACATAGTTGAATATGAATGAAGGAGAAACCAGAGCATTATAAGTCAGTTCTACTGAAGATTTGGGATCCCTTTGATGCATGAACGGATCTGTGATTTTGACAATCTGGGGTATGTTTGAAAACTGATAAACTGTCTAAATCCGGAGGTGTGCAAGAGCGGCAAAGGTGCAGTGCGGAGGTGTGCAGCACCAGAGAAGAAGCAGGTGCGAAGGTGCATAGAACCAGAGAAAAAGCAGGTGTGGAGGTGCGCAGTTGAATCGACGGAGCAGGTGCGGAGGTGCGCTAAATAGTAGACAGTGAAGGTGCGGAGTTGCGTAGACTCGTCACGGTAGAAGTGCGGATATCCGCAGGTTTCCTTCAGTGAAGTTGTAGACCTTTCTTGAAATATATTTTAGCTGTCTTTTATCTATTTCTGCAGAGATCTGGGTTTAAATTAGTGTCTAGTTACTGGTGTTATTTTCTGGTTACTGCATTCTGGAAAGTTATTTGTTTAAAGGAGATTGGGTGATGCACATGTACTTGATGTTTTGGATCCAGTTTGAAAATTTATGAAACATGGTCCCTAGAAGAAAAGAGAAGGTTGTAGCCTTCTGTAGGTCAACACCTACGTACTAGTATTTCAGCTAGTACAAGAGCTAAGGGGGTTGTAGCTCCCTTCCAGAAGAAGCTGGAAAATGAGATAGCGTTGTAGCTCCCTATAGGTTGTAGCCTGCGTACTGGTAAAAGACTGCACCAATACAAAATCATTATAAGAAGAAGTTTCTAATTGAAAGAAGACAGAGACATATTGCAGTGGTGGTTTTCACCCACATTGGGTTTCCACCTTACATCTTGTGTTCTTTGGTGTGACTATCTATTTTGTGTTCCTGCTCATTATTCTACGGTTCTCACATACAGATTAATGACAAACATCTGAAGAATAAATTAAATTATAAGTTTGGAAGTTATATGCAAGTTTCAATTGTTAGATCTAAAAATAGTTGTATAAATTGATAAGAGTTTGATAATACTGATTCACCCCCCCCTCTCAGTATTATTTCCAACAATTGGTATCAGAGTGGGTCCTTCAGAAGAAGGTTGATCGCTTGAAGGAAGATCTATCATCATGAGCAACTAGGAGAGAGAAGCACTGATCAAGCCACCAATTTTTGATGGGACCAACTTCGTCTATTGGAAGGTAAGAGTCACAACCTGTCTTCAATCTCTTGGTACAGAAGTCTAGGATATCATAGATACAGGGTACACATTTCCATCAGCAACTCCAACATATCCGACTGAGAAGAAGAAATATGAAACCAATGCAAAAGCAGTCAATACTCTATTAGGATGTCTATCTCAATCGGAATTCGTCATGGTTATGCAGTATAAATCTGCTAAGGAAATATGGGACAATATCGTTCTGAGCTATGAAGGAGATGAACAGGTAAAATGAGAAAAACTTCAAGCCCTCAGAATTCAGTATGAGAATCTCAAAATGTACAATGATGAAAGTGTGGCTAACTATTTCCTATGTATAGATGAGATTGTTAATTGTATGAAAAATTGGGTGAAGAAATAAAAGAGGCTGTTGCAGTTGAAAAGGTTCTAAGATCTTTGTCTCCTAAGTTTGAATCAAAAGTTTATGCTATAGAAGAAAAGGAGAATCTACAGAAAATTACCATGTCGCAGCTACACAGAATTCTAACTGCTTACGAAATGAGGAAAGGAGGACCATCAGACAGAAGAGAAGCCACATTGAAGGCTTCAGACAAAGGAGATTACTATGAGTTAGGGAATATGACAGAAGAAGAGGAAGAATCAAATTTTTTCAAGAACCTTCAACGGGGTGCTAGAAGATTCAGAGGTAAGTTACCCTTCAAATGCTTTTCTTGTGGAAGAGTCGGTCACTATGCTGCCAAATGTCCTCATAAGAATAAGATTGACAAAGGTAAGGAACCTGTTAGATGGAACAAGAAATAGAATGTAAATAAGAAAAGCTATTACACTCATGAAGACAATGATGGATTTGCAAATAGTGATGAAGATGAACAAGGTAATAAGTATAGACTTTTAATGGCTTTTGAAGATGATGAT
Organism: Pinus taeda; assembly: GCA_000404065.3. Classification (NCBI taxonomy): domain Eukaryota; kingdom Viridiplantae; phylum Streptophyta; class Pinopsida; order Pinales; family Pinaceae; genus Pinus; species Pinus taeda. The sequence goes on from APFE031690538.1 coordinate 115,390, forward strand.
TCCTTGGATGCTATAGATGAAGAAGGTCTCTATGAAGAGATTTCTAATCTCAAAATTTGCTTAGAAGAAAAGAATATGATCATAGATACTTTGCAATTCCAACTTGCTGAAAAGGAAAAACATCATGAAAAGTTAGAATGTGAAATTGTGGGACTCAGAAAAAAGAATGAGAAAACAAAAGCTCTTAATCTTAGATTTACTAAAGGATCTGAAACTTTAGATGAGATTATCAAAGTGCATCTCTCACCACTAATCAAGACAGGTCTGGGATATAATGAACAATCATCTCAAGTGCAGAAGCCATCCACCTCCAAAAGTTATCTTAATGCAGCAAGGAGAAGTGAAAAGGTTGACAATCAACTGCAAAGGCACAATGCTGCCCACCAGGTAAATCAGGGAAAATTTACCTCAAGAATGAACAAAGACTACCAGGTAAATCGAGGGCAATTTAATTTAAGGATGAACAGAAGCTACAACCAGCCACAGGTAAAACCTTCTCAATTTACCTCAAGAATGGATGTCAATAGAGACTACAATAATCTGACTGGTAGATATGATAATCACAGGAGTTTCTTCAATGGCCAATGTTTCTCTTGCCATAACTTTGGTCACAAAGCAGCTCAATGTGTTGCCTATAAGACAATCATGACTAGAGAAGCTCAAAAACGAAGAAGCATGACTAAAATCACAAAAAGGACCTACAATAACTTTTCTGCCCTTGAAAACGAAATTCAATGTTCTATTTGTAACAACTTTGGTCATGAAGATTCTGAATGCAGGAGTAAGTTTCGGCAAACAACTCAGAAGGAACAAGCCTCAAGTGCCAAAACATGGAGAATGAAAGAAATGAAACCAGAAAGATGTGGTAGCCTTATATGTGGAAGGGCATGAAAATCAATGGTATATCGACAGTGGATGTTCAAAACATATGACGAATGATAAGGAAAAACTTCAGTCATATCGTGCCTTAGAAAAGGAGAAGAAGGTCTCATTTGGAAATGACACCCCTGCGCTCATAAAAGGTAAAGGTTCTATTCTGTTGAAAGAAAAGGTCAAAGCTGGAAATGTAATGTATGTTGATGGCTTAAAGCATAATCTATTGAGTGTCAGTCAGATGTGTGATCAAGGAACTACGGTAATATTTCGATCAAATGGATGTAGTGTTCATGATCTTGATACAGGAGAAACAGTGATCAAAGGCATAAGAACTCCAAATAATTTATACATATTCAAAGAAGGACAACATCAATGTTATCTAAGAAAGAATGGTGAACATTGGCTATGGCACCAAAGATTGGGGCACCTAAGCTTGTCACAAATAAGGAAAGCATGCAAATACCAAGTTGTTCGTGGTCTTCCAGACATTAGAATTCCAAACAGTACAATATGCAAGTCATGTCAGTTTGGTAAGAAAACCAGAACTAACTTCCCTGAGAAAGAAGGATCAGCTAGCAGGCCACTTGAGCTTGTCCATAGTGATGTATGTGGTCCATTTAGGAAAAGGTCACCTCAGGGAGAAGAATACTTTATATTATTCATTGACGACTATTCAAGGATGGTCTGGATAGGACTTATGAAGCACAAAGATGAAGCCTTCGAAAAATTCAAATCCTTCAAAGCTTTGGTTGAAAACAAATCAGATCACAAAATTAAATTCCTCAGAACTGATAGAGTGGGGATTTTACCTCAAATGAATTTTTCGATTTTTGTGAAGAACATGGAATAAGAAGAGAATTCTCTACAGCCAGGACTCCTCAACAAAATGGAGTAGCGGAAAGGATGAGTAGAATGGTTCAACAAATGACTCGTGCTATGCTTGATGAGTCTAGAACTACCGCAACTTTTTGGGGTGAAGCCGCATTTACTGCAGTTATTATTCTCAAAAAAACAAACGTCTGCGTGAATAACACTCAAAACCCTCATGAGCTCTGGTATGGTGAGACTCCTTCGGTAAAATATTTCAAAAATTTTGGAAGAAAATGCTATATCAAAAATACTAATGAACATATTGCCAAGTTTGAACATAGAGCAGATGAAGGAATTCTCCTTGGTTACTCTCCCCATAGCAAAGCTTACAAGTGTTATAATAAAAGGCTTGGAAAATTTGTTGAAAGTATTGATGTAGTGGTTGATGAAGATGAAAACACTCCTAGGCAGGTAAGATCTGAAGATTTCGAAGATAAAGAGGACTATCCATCAACATCAAATAAGATTCATGATGAAGAACAAGAAACCTATGAGGCACCAGAAGAATAGATAAGGATATATGAAAAGACTCCATCCAGGTACGTTCAGAAGAATCATCCAGAATCTCAGTTTTGGGGCAGAAAGAGGCTGGTATACAAACAAGAAGAACAATAACAGAAGCTTCAAGCTATTTGGCATTACTCTCCTCCACTGAGCCACAAAATGTAAAAGAGGCATGCAAAGATGAATGCTAGGTCAAAGCAATGGATGATGAACTTGAGCAGATTGAAAAGAAAAACACTTGGGAGTTGGTTCCTAGACCAAAAGATAAGAATGTCACAGGGACAAAATGGATATTCCAAAACAAGTTGAATGAAAATGGGGAAGTTTTTAGAAATAAGGCCAGACTTGTTTGTAAAGGGTATGCTCAACAAGAAGGAATAGACTTTGAAGAAACTTTTGCTCCCGTTGCTAGACTTGAGCCCATCAAAATGTTCCTTTCTCTCTTTAGCTTTCAAAAATTCAAAGTATTTCAAATGGATGTGAATCTACCTTCCTGAATGGAGGCTTAGAAGAATAAGTGTACATTAAGAAACCAGATGGATTCATTCTTGGAAATGATCCAAAACTTGTATGCAGACTTAAGAAGGCTCTCTATGGTCTTAAACAGGCTCTAGGGGCTTGGTACTATCATCTAGGCAAATACCTTCATCAACAAGGTTTTTCAAAAGGATCAGCAGATAGCAATATTTATATAAAAATTGAAAATGAAAAATTGCTAATAATTGTTGTGTATGTTGATGATATCATATTTGGCAGTAATGAAGAAGCTATGAGTCAAAATTTTTCCTTGGTGATGCAAAAAGAATTCAAAATGTCCTTGATTGGAGAGCTGACATATTTTCTTGGTTTACAAATCCAAAAAAATGAAGGCAGTATCTTTTTATCTCAAACCAAGTACCTCAAGCAGATCTTGAAGAAATATGGGATGGAGGATTCGAAACCTGTATGTACCTCGATGGTGACAGGATGCAGCCTCAGCGCAAATGATGACTCGGAAGGAGTGCATCAACCAACCTATATATCTATGATTGGTAGTCTTTTCTAAATAACAGGAATCCGACCAGACATCATGCATGTAGTGGGAATAGTTGGAAGATTTTAGGCAAATCCAAAGGAAACTCATCTTCAGGCAGTAAAGAGAATTTTCAAGTATCTTCAAGGAACTCAAAACTATGGTCTATGGTATGCTAGAGATACATATCTCACTCTTCATGCTTATACAGATGCAGATTGGGCTGGAAGCGTGGATGACAGAAAAAGCACTAGTGGTGGTGCATTCTTTATGGGTTCCAGATTAGTATCTTGGTTCAGCAAGAAATAGAGTTCGATTGCTTTATC
>APFE031690538.1:121686-133093 GCA_000404065.3 Pinus taeda
AGTATTATTTCCAACAGGTATATTCAGTGGATAGTTTTATTTATCGCTTTTAAGATTTATGTTTGCAAATAATACCTTTTGACGGTATTTTCTTGAAACACACGCCTTACTTTGTGATATCGCAATCAGGGAATTTGAAATTGCTTTTGCTATGTGTCATGTGATACCTCTGATTGCCGACTGCGATTACGTTATGGGATCCGAGGTTTAGTGTAGACCTTTTCGGGGAGCATCCTTTTATCCTTGCGATATGTGATCTTTGATTGCATTATCGCATCATAGATTTACTTATGATGACTTTTCAAAAGGATATTTGATATTTTATTAAAAGGTTTTGGATAATAACTCTATTGCATCGGTCCTTTTGATAATGGTTTTCATGTGTGATATGATTAATGCCAGGCAATCGATTTTATTAAATCACTAATTTTACTAAGTTTATTAAAAAGGGAACCATTTTTAATTAATGTTTTTTGTAAAAAAAAATTAATAAATGGGGGGTTGTTGTACGACACAACACAACCTTAATAAATCGAAGGTAGACTATCAACAAGAAACACTCATTCAAGCAAAAGAAAGCTATGAAAAATACTAAATTTGGCATTAGGAAGAATACCCAAAGGTCCTACATTTGCTATCAATCCCATAGGGTCTAGGCCCTCTGCTTCCTCCAATGTCTTCAGACCTACCACACAAACTAGAGAAGCATATACATAGCAAGTAATTCCAAAAAAGTGCATATTAAATATGTTAGATCATCAAGTATAGATATATAAAGCATGATATATTAGAAATGATTTATTAAAAAACATGAGATCACAATATTTTAGGAATAAGACAAAGCTTATTTATTAACATCAGCAAATATGAGTGGAAGAATACAACCTGATCCAACCACAGCACCAACAAACCTTCCTCTGGATCCGTCTAGCCCACACCTCAAATATCACCTCTCAACATGCACAAATGGATGTCATATAATGTAAGATGAACGTATTTGCAAGGAAACAAGGGTTTCCTATGACTGGTAGTGCAGGAGGCATAGGGAAAATCAGACTTGATCTGGGGACAAAAGTACTATAATGTTGATATCCTATCTCCTTCTATGTTTTAGGCCTTCCAATGAGGAGTATAAATACCACCATAAATCATTTGATTCAGTTAAGCCATCGGCTCTTATAGGTGGGCTTTTGGTGAAACTTGTGAACCTTGCTCGAGAAATAGGAAATATTTTACTTTTTTCATATTTAAATTATTTATGTGGGTTTGATATTATGGTACTCGCATGTACACGCACTTTTATAAGGCTCAAGCTGCATATGGAATTTAAAAAATTGTTTTTTAATAAATGACCAAGTCTGAATGGGAAAGGGTTTCCCAAGGCCATATAAGAGCATCACTGTGGTAAATGAACTTAGAAAAACCATCATTAGCAAATCATAGCAAAGTCATCTCTACTCATTGAAAAGTTAAGAAAAACTAATGATAATCAACCACGAAGTGTAAGATATGAATTGGCAGCAAGTTGATAAATTATGGTATGGAATGAGTTAAAACTATAGAAATTTATGTTGTGAATAGTGGTATTGTATGGTTGAAAATGGTCATATTCGAGGCCCAACAATGAAACAACTAGTAAGGAAATTCAAAACAGGTAAAGGTAATGGATCATTGTTAATTCATGGTTGAATTCTCTTATATATTAGTTTTTCTATATCACTCTGTATTTAGCATGCAAAATTTCAAGACCTCCCCATCTACACATATGTATTACATTGTTTGAGACTTGACCTTGATTCTTGTCATTTTATGAAAATCTTAGAGTGGATATGAAATCCAAGAAAAACAAAGAGAACAATCATCACTGCAAAAGAACATAATCATTCTCATTTTTTATGGATTTAGTTTACTTTAGATTCCTTGGACATGTAACATTGCTTTCTTGTATTTTACTTCTTGTTTCAGTTTAGATTTAATTAGTAATAATTTTGGACCAATTAAAAGTTCATACAAGGACACTTCCTCATAATTTAAATTTTAATTAAAAGAAGAGGTTACATTGTGTTGGAGAAACTCGATATCTCTTAGGTAATATTTTAATGAGAATCTTCATTGGTAAGTTTCATATGATCTTTTTCACCCTCTTTATTTTATTCATTTTTGTTCCAACCTTGCTCAAGTTTTCGTTGATCTAAAACTTTGTTTTTAGGACCTCAAGAATTGTCTCATACACCTGTTGGCTCAGATTTGGAGCTCATTCTCCTTGTTTTCTTTCGAGTTCTTGAGAGAAGCAATAGTGATCATCAAATCAGTGAAACTAGGGAGTCCTTAAACTTTTTAATTTGTTTCTTAAGCATTACTTTATTTAGAAAAATCGTTAAGATTATTTCGTTGCAGGATTTGCTGTAAAATAAGAAAATTTATAGTAGAGAGAGACTTCTCATCTGGGCTGAATTTTACCTCATAATTTATTTCCACCTTTTAGTTTCAGATCCTAATTGCTTATAACTTTGTAAGATGAAATTTATTTAAAATACTAACATAAGATAAACACACGCATAGTTGTCTTATTGCACTCTTTTGTTGAGAAATTTTATCTCTTGTTGGGCTTGTCTTTAATTTGGGCTTTTCTTTCAGCTTTTCCTTTCCTCATTTTGACATGTTTAAAGTTTGTTGATTTCTTTCACTTCAGTTTAGATTTATTTTTCCTTTCCATTCGTCATGGTTTGATTTTGGTGGTATCATCAAGATTTATGTAGAAGGAAACCTTGTCACTGAACATTGGAAATCTAAGACAGAGGAGGACAATATGGGATTGTTAATTTTAAAAATCTCATCATTTAATGACTCAGAATTCCTGCGCAAACAAAAGTGATGAGTTTGAAAAAGAAATAATTTTTTTATGTTGATTTGGACAAATTTTATTAACTTTGGAAAATTGTTGATACCAATTCGTCCTCCATCATTTCTCACAAGAAAATCAAAATCAACATAAGTAATTTCACCTTGAAATTTATTTGGATTTTAAATTATTGTTTTATTTTTAACAATTTGTTGAAAATAAATTTTTGTTTTCTATTTTGTTCAACAAAATTGTTTTAATTTCTAGATTTCAATTGATTATGGTAGGAGAGAAATTGAGGAAGAAAATATTTTTATTAATAGAATTTCTCTAGCAAGAGAGGAAATAACTTTTTGGCCAATCAATTCGTTGTAGTAAATTTATTCTCCAACAGTTATCTCATTTTAATTCTCATTTTTAATTATAAGTTTGGATTTTGATGAATGGAATAGGGGTTCTAGATCTAAAACTTGGGGAGGAAATTCTCTGCAAAGAGAGGATTTTTTGCACTATTATAGGGAGCACTATGCTTGTAGAGAATTAGTTAGTTTGTACCAAACTTGAGGAGATTAAAAGAGATGTATTTCAGCTCTGAAATTTCATGCTATCATGAAATTTTCTGAGAATTTCATGTACTCAAACGCTGTAATCAGATCTTTAATTAGTGTACGCTATTGTTAGAGATAGAGGTTGATTGGTGGCCTGTAATTAATAAAATTTATGGCAATTCTTGATTCAGATAAGTATGTGTTTGTGAAATTTTGCACTATTGTGAATTCACTTAATACATGCTTGTTTTGATAATTTAAAATATATCTTTACTTGAATTCATTTTACATGAATTTGGATGTATGTGCTCTAGAGATTTTATGACAATTCGTGAGATAGTTGAATGCATATACTTGCTTGAACTAGTAATAAGTCTTCAAAATATTTCCTTGGATTGTTGACTTCATTTTTATTCCAAATTCAAAGCTGGTCCAAATCCCCTTTTTAACTTTCTCTTGGTTGAGAGGGGAACTAATCCTTATTTCAATCGAGATAGATTTAGGATTTACTTTCTATTACTTAGAGTAGATATTCATTTAGCTTTAATTATTTCATTTTAGAAGTCCCCTTACACAGGGGGAAACTTTAGAGTGGCTTGGATGAGCCATTAGTTCAGCCTAAGGATCACTTTCTTGTATGAGATGTGCAAGAGGGAAGATTTGATGTCTACTCTATTGGCAAGTAATAGGCAGACTATAAGCTAGCAGAGGTAGAGAGAAGGTAATTTAACCTAGTTTAAATATTCAAAACCACCATTCGAAAGGGAAAAGGAGTTTATTTAAGTTACCGATCAGGTGGTATCCCTTGTAATGTTGAATGGAAATTTTGGGCCATCAACAGTTTCCTAAAACTAGTATTGAGAAAGCCATAACAGGAGAGACTTTTAGTAAACCTGAAAAAAATTGTTCTTTTAAGAAAACCAAGCTAGTTTACTTTGGTTTTGTGATTTCCCTAAAAGGAATGAAGATGCATCCAAAGAAGATGAAATTTATTGAGTTTCCTTCTTCTAGGAATGTTTATGAGGTAAGGAGGTTTCATGGATTGGCTGGTTTTTACAAGAAAATTCACCCAAAATTTCATCCATATATGTACATTAATAGCTGAAATTATTATGAACAAGAAACAACCATTTAAATGGACAACAACACCTAAAAGGGGATTTCTATTTCTAAAATAAAACATAACATAGCAACCTATTCTAACCCTACCATATTTCTATTAAAATTTTGAAGTAAATTATGGTGCAAGTGGGACAACCATTGGAATTGTTCTGAGTCAAAAATATAAACCCATTAATTATTTTAGCAAAAAATTAAATGAGAGAAAGTAGAAATACTCGAACTATGAAAAGAAGTTTTATGTGGCTGTGAAATCATTGAAGAAATGGAGGCATTACCTTATGAAAAGAAAATTCCTCTATACTGAAAACCATGCTCTACAATTTATGACTAGGCAAGAGAAAATAAAACAGAAAGAAACCAAATGGGTAGAGTTTATGCAAAATTTTACTTTTATTCTAAAACATATCAATGGAAATTTTAACAAAGTTACATATTCTTTGAGCATGGGGTGCTTCATTTTACAAGAACTCAAAATAAATGATTTAGGATTTGAACATCTCTAAGAAATGTACAAGGAGGAACGTGTTGTAGTGGCTACAACCACCTACCAAAATGTTTCCTTAGCCTGTTTTGGAGCCTCCCTACCAACCTTTCACAGGACTTTGTCTGGCTTCATCAAGTACTCAAGCTTTAGTGTTTTTCATGCACAAATGCAGCATGTTGAGCACAATCGATCGATTCCCCTCACAGGTTGTTCACCCAAACTTGGTACAGTTGTAGGTTGAGCAACTTCCCCTTGAAAATTGTGCATTTTTGGAGGGTAACCAACCTTACCTCCATAAATTGTGCAATCCTCTCTGGTAGCCTACTGGGCTCCAGGATTGCGCAATCCTACCAGCCAACACTCCCAGCAGGATTTGCGCAAATTTCCCCAGCAGGGCTACTCAACCTAGGATTTGTGCAAATATAGGCAGCAGTCACGTACTCTGACCAGAAATTATGCAATCTTCCTGGGCAATCAGCCCAACTCCCAGCTAGGAATGTACATTTTTCCCAAGCAGTTGAGAAACTACATGCATGAACAGTCTAGTTCACCAGTTCCACCCAGGACCAAGGAAACTTGACTTGTATGCAGGCATGACTTGCTCTTCCTGGAATAGCAAGATAAAGCATGCAGAAGGATCCAATGATTCAGGGAGCTATTTTTAGTAGTAGGGGGTTACATCCAAAGTTGTTTTAGAATTTCCCCTCCAAGTGTTGCTTTTTGCCAGATTTGTGGCATGTGTGTCATGAGACCAAACTTATCTATTCAATGCATCAGAGCTCATTCATTCATGTCAATCTTGGAGGTTTGACATCCCACAACACATCCAAGACTATTCGACACATATGACTCAGCTATTCACGGGTTAGTAGCCTCAACTTGTCTTTTTCAGCATTTCTGTCACTTTTTGTGTATTCGCTTGTGTGTGTACTTTTTGCTTGATTTATTTGAGCGCCTTTTGTCATTTACATGCATTTTATATTGTCCTAGCTCTGTTTTAGTTTTTGTTGCTATCTCATTGCTGTCACATGAATGAAACTATTTTGCACAAATGTTCTTCCAACCAACGAGCTGTCTCACCCACATGAATGTTGATCTGTTTGCTTAATATTTCATTCATATTTTTCATGTTCTATCAATCACTTTTTCTATCACTTAGTGTTGCCATGCATTTTACTATCTTAGTTGCTTTCAGTTTCCCATCAACAATTCGAGATAACTTTGGCCAAGCTCTGCCTTCACCAAGGCTGCATTGTGCACTCTGGGGAAGGAAGGCTCACCTTCTTCCCCAAAAATGCACATTCTTGCCTAACACTAGCCTCCAAGACTATTTTGCACATTTATAGAGGATAGGGGTTGCTTGGCCCAAGGAATTACGCAAACTTGTCCCTATGCCAGTAGTCCTTCCCAACTAGAATTATGTATTGTGCAATCCCAGTAGCCAGTTGCCTAACTATATTGTGCATTTCACTAATCCAGTAGCGAGTCCTACCTCCCAGATAGCCAAAAATTCCTTTTGCGTAGTTCTGAAGGCTAGTCACTAGCCTCCTAGTGAAATTTTTGTAATCTTGCTCATTAGTTTCCCAAATATGTGTTGTGTCCTTCCCCAGATTTGCTTTGTTTCCACTAACATATTTCTTGCCATGCATGCTTCTTGTTTCTAGATCTTTTAGGTGTTCATCTATCTCAATGGCTTCCAAGAGAAAAGGAACATAAGGCACTGTTGGAGTTACAGCTAGAGAAACAATTGAGTAAGTGTCCTCTAGTCTACCGATCTATGAAGATACGAAGTTGTATCTAGAAAAGGGCATCAAACTGAAGTGGCAAGAGGTTAATGTAGCATTCACAGACACTTTTCGGGAAGGTCTCGAAGACCATGAGGTTTACATGAACATTCACCAGTTCGTCTTGTGCCAGATTATATGCAAATACCCCGCATTCCCATGCACAGACATATTTCACTAGATCATTTCTCACACTAACATGGGACAATGACCTAGAGCAGTGTTAGTTGGACAAAGCTTGCAACCTTCTAGGCACAATATTATGATGAGATGTATCAGATGTTAGAGCCTGTGACTATTATGAGTCCTCCATTCAGCTTACCCAACAGTAGAGGTAACTCCAGAGACATTCTGAAGGATTGGGTAAAGGAGCCAACTCGTTTCAGGATGACACCCAACCAGATATACAAGAAAACGATATTGAGGAAGATGTAACAATACTTGGTCATATTCGCATGTCGCCTGAGTGGCCAAGAAAGCACTGAAACTTTTCCTTAGAGTTGGGTGATTGCATTGGACCAACTGGCTAGAGAAGGAAGACCATGAAACTAGTCTGACATACTTGCTCACCAGCTGAAGGAACAAGTCACAAAGGCTCGACAATCACTTGAGGGTATGCATGCAAAGATTTATATGTCTGCTTACATCCTAGATGCAGTCTGTGCCCGACACGAGTTCCAGGGCCTGGAGTGGGCATGGTCACTAGTGGAGACTGCCATGAATACATATTTCAAGTTGTGTTTCGAATGCTGCTTTATGGGAGTAATCATATCGTTGTTTAACCATTTTGTCACCCCAGTGTGCAAGATGATATTCGAATAGGATCCACCCTACATGTCAAAGGAATAAATGGAGGCATTGTCAGGAATTGCAGATTGGTATGCCTCATCATCCAACACTTTCATCAGAATGTTCAGTGTAGAGAAGCCTCCGCATGTTCTACAAAAGTTTTCCTTAGACATACTTGTCATGGAAGAAGTAGCGTACCATATCTCAGCAGGATTGACAACTAGACTGCAGTGGAAGAAGAAGGCACCTTGGTCCACTCTTTCGTTGTAGATTGGGTTATATGAGATCTGGAGTATCAAGAAAATGGATGTCGAAGCATAACAGATGAATAAATAGACGTTCGACCTCCAAAGCTTCAACCCGTATGACCCACATTGCATTATGAAGGATCACTGCATTAGAGTTCAATTCAACTGGATCCATGGGGAATTTCATTGGGTCGAGGAAGACTCATGGCGGTATTGCTACAATTCCTCTAGACCCATTGAAGAGGTTGGCTTCTCTGTTGAGTGGTTAGAAAATCAGCATGAAGCAGCATCACAGAGAGCACCAGCAGTAGTATTAGAAGAAGCAATAGAGGTAGTAGATCCAAGAATACTTGTGCACGAAAAAGGGAAGAGGAAGATTGTCGACCACATGGAAGAGGAGAAAAGCTACAAGTTTTGAGAAAATCCACTTGTAGAACAAGTAGCTATGGCTATTCAGGCAAAGAGGCACCAGCAAGATAAGAAAATCATGCAAAGGCAGAGGGATAAGAAGAGAATGGAAGAAGTAGAGAAGGAGTTGCATGAGCTGAGGGAGAAACTCCAGAAAGAACAAGAGTTGCACCAACAGGAGAAGGAACCACAACAACAGTAGATATAGCAAGGGGCACATCACGTGCAGACAAATGAAGCAGTGCCCATACAAGAAGTTTATTCATTTGAACATTTGGCATCAGGTGAACAAGGTGAACCATCATAGGAGCAAGAATTTTCTCATGAGATCAAACAGGTTCTGGAACAGTTGGATGCAGACATGGAGCAGCAGGAGTTGGAACAAGGCACCAACCTCATGCCTTACCACAAAGAGGTTGACTCACCTACTTCATTGCATCCTGATGATGAGCAAGTCTCAAATGACCAAGGAGGTACCAAGATTCTTAGTGGTCAACCAGAAGCAGATATGCACAACATCACCTTTGACGAATATCATCACAGAGTTGTGCAGTCTCAGAGAGTACTGACTTTGGAGGACCAAACATCCCCTACGCAAGTTGAAGGACAAGTGATCATGACTGATGTGCCCAAGCATCCAGCTATTTTGGCCAATGGAACTAGAGTGTATGCTTAAGCCACTAGCTCAAGTGCTCATTTCATCATAGTTGAGAATGAGCGAATGGCAAAGGAACTAAATGTGGCCAAGAAAGGAGGAGACTTGGTGACAATGTCTGAGAAGGAAATACTAGATGAAGTATTGTCTGTTGATATAGTTATGCAAGAATTATAATCCAAGTTTGGTACCATGCAACAAGCAGGCTTCCACCTCCACGGATGGCAGTGACGATGTGCGAGAAGAGAACACATATTGAAGAACATACATGCTGATGTTGATAACATGCAAATGTGGATTATGAAGTACAAGGGAGCCCTGCTTCACTTTCCAAAGATGATGAAGGCCAATGCGGTCAAGCTATAATCATGTATCTAGAGTCAAATCCGAAATGATGAAGACCTACCACAACTCATCACTATCATATAGGCTTCCCATGCACGCGTATTCAAAAGCATGGATGTTATAGTGCACACTCATGCAATCCCATCACTTGGGACTCTCACCCAGGCAAAGAAAAATAAGCAAGTCCGGCAAGAGCTTCACTCGTACTTCAACGAGTTTATGTGCACCGCCACTAGCCCAGACTTGGCTATCACTGCAGACATCATGCACACGCATGTTGCTATTCTGACCACATTGAGGACCATGATGCACATTCTTTAAGACGAGTTAGATAGAGGAGTCTGAGCAGTGTACTCAGATGCTATGGAGGCAAGGTTTAGGTTTCAGACAGATGTCATAGCATAACACACAGACACTATCAAGTACTACCAATCTTGGCATCAATATGTCACTGTTGATCAGCATGAGAATGACGAGAAGTTGGACTTCTATGGTTGTCTAAGTCTGAATGATGTCTAGTTTGGCTTGTTCAAGCCATTGTTCACATGGGCACATGTGCATTGTAATGTTGAGTCATGTCAAGTGTAAGTCAAGTCTCAATAGTGGATGTAACATTAATAGAGTAGGTGAAGAGTCATGAGGGTAGTTGAATGGTCACAAAGGGGATGTCAAGGGTCACCCCACCCTTTGTTATAAATAATCCCTTATAACTCATTGTATAGGATTTTTGGTCAACCAAGCTTCTACTAAGGTTATCTTGAAGAAGGCTTGGACAATATTACAACGCGCCTTGGCTTCTCCACTACACGGAGCTAGTACATCTCTTTGGAGGAGTAGGCGGATGTGGCTGTAATGTTTCACTGATGGGGCTAATCATTTTACATGGATGTATTGTATGACTGGAATTTACCCTTTTATATAATAAGAGCCAACACATTTTCATGCATATGTTGTTATTTTAGTTGGATTGCTCATGTTTGTTAGGTCCAGATACTACTAGTGTAACCCCTTATTATATTGTTGTGCCCATGTAGTCCCCATATTTTTATTATTGTGCCCCATAGAATCCCACTATTATTATTATTGTGCCCTTACATTATTATTTTTATGTCGGCTCTGATTATATTATGACCCCTTAGACTCCTATATATAGAAAGGAGGTCTTGTCATTTGTATCATCCAAGAATTGTTCATTTGTGTAATGTAAAGTAGGTTTCCCCCTCGAAGAGGTTTGTTTATAAGGTGTTCATCTATCTTTTCTATCTTTTTGTGAGCTGGTTTCATAACATTTGGTATCATAGCTTTGGATTCTAGGGATTTGCTGCTCCAAAAAGGTCATCGTTGGATTTTCGCTATAACTATTTTTCTATGACGTTTCAAAAGCTAAAAACAAAACCCATTTGAGGAAAAATATTGTTAAAGCTCGGGCCTAAATTTCAAATCTAGTCTCGCTATATTTTCGGACATATGATCTGAGGAAGGTAGGATTTTTCCAAGATCCTGAATTTCATCTAAAATAGGTCATCGTGGACTTTTCGCTATACCATTGTTGATACAAAGTTTCAGAAGCTAAAACAAAAACCCATTTGAGAAGAATTCAATCTCAACCTGGGGTCAGAATATCAGATATTGTATCATTATATTTGCGGATGTATGATTTGAGGAAGTTAGGGTTTTGGAAGATGCCCAAATTACATCCTAAATAGGTGACCTGGGGAAGATCATCATAACTATCTCTCTGAGCATCAGATTGAAATTTTGTGAGAAGTTACAAAAAGGGGATGGACTATAGTTTTCTATGTATATTTTTCAAATCCTAAGGTCAAACAAGTGACACGTGCAACTTCATACAAGTTTGATCTTCTGAAAAGGTATATAATCGGGTCATCTTGGGAGATTGTGCATAACTCTTTCTTGGAGAATTCAATTTCGATCAGACTGGTGGCATTGAAAGGAGGATGCAGATGGATACTAAAGGTCGCAATTTTATAACTGGAAGATCCGATATTACAAAGTTACATTCATTTCAAGATCGAGCTCCCAAAATCAAGAAAAGGTGATATGAGGAAGTTTGATGGCAAGGATCTGGTAAATTGGATACTATAGATGGAGAAATATTTTGATCTACATGGTGTACCACTATTAAAAAAGGTACGTATTGCATCTAATTATTTAGAACCGA
>APFE031690538.1:143017-155042 GCA_000404065.3 Pinus taeda
CGTTGAAGGAAAATACATATTATTCAAAGTGAACCTTGGTGAAAACACAAAGCTTGTGCGCTAACTAGTGTCACCTTCTATAGTCGGTTGTTTTTGAGTTAACCCTTGTCAGCTCTGTAAAGTAGAGTAAGGTGAGGGGGAAACATTAGTAAGCACATCAAAGATACAATAAACTACTTCTCTATTGGAACAACCTCCTCTGCTCTCAATAAGTTGGGATCCCTCTTCCACATCTGAAACGAATAAGTGCTATGCATAGTGGAAAATGAAAATGAAAAAAATGAAAAGTCAAAAAAATCAAAATGAAAAATGAATAAGGCAAAAGAAGAGAAAGGCTTTCTATGCGGGGAGGTGATGCAAGTAACTCCGTGGGGGTACTGACCAGGCTCGCTCGTAGTGGAGCCATGCTTGTGTTCCTATGTGACTCCACCAGGGTATTGTCCAGGCCTGGTGGTAGTGGAGAAACAACATATATGAAACTAAGACTCTCACAACTATAATGCTTGTGCACCTATATACCCCTCAACCCCAATTGAAACAACTATGTTTCCATTTCTTGGATTGTGTGTCAATCGACCAAGGGCTTGGTAGATGCTACATCTTACAATCAATTTAGTATGAAACCAAGATTGGCTGAGAACTAAATAATACTTCTAGAGGTGTTAGACTTTCTTTCCATGAACAAGGTCCATTCAGAGAGCTGGAGTTCTACCAGTGTGTCGCCAAGTGTTGTAGCAACTACAACCACCTTCCAACATTTTTCCTTAGCCTATTTTGGAGCATCCCTACCAACTTGTCACAACAATTTTTCTTGCTTCATCAAGTACTCAAGCTTCAGTGTTTTTCATGCACAAAGGAAACTTTCAAGCACAATCGATCCATTCCCCTCACAGGTTGTTAACCCAGACTTGGTCCAGTTATAGACTTAGCAGCTTCCCCTTGAAAATGCGCATTTCTCGAGGGTAACTCGCCTTACCTCCAGAAATTACGCAATCCTACCACCCAACACTCCCAGCAAGATTTGTGAAAATTTCCCCACCAGGGATGCTTAGCAAAGGATTTGTGCAAATCTGGGGAGTAGTCAACTGCTCTGCCTAGAAATTGGGTAATCCTCCTGAGCAATCAGCCCAGCTCCCAGCCACGAATGCACATTTTTCCCAAGCAGTTGAGCAATTGCATGCATGAACAATCTGGTTGACCAATTCCTCTCGAGACCAAGGAAAATTTACTTGCATGCATGCATGAATTTCTCTTCCCAGAATAGCAAGAGACAACATGCAAAAGGCATCCCATGATTCAAGGAGCTAATTTTAGCAGTTGGGGGCTACATGCAAAGTTGTTTTAGAAGTTTCCCTCCAAGTGTCACTTTTTCCTAGATTTGTGGCATGCGCATCATGAGACCAAACTTATTTATTCGATGCATCAAATCTCATTCATTCACATTAATCTTGGAGTTATTACATCCCACATCACATCGAGGACTCTTCGACACATCCGGCTCAGCTATTCATGGGTAAGTGGCCTCAACTTGTCTTTTTTAGCATTTTTGTCGTTTTTTGTGCATTTGCTTGTGTGTGTTGTTTACTTGACTTCTTTGGCATTTACATGCATTCTAGCTTGTCCTAGCTCTATGTCAATTTTCATTGCTATCTCACTTTTGTCGCATGCATCAAATTGTTTTGCATGGGCGTTCACCCAACCAGCGAACTGTCTTACCCACATGCATGTTGATCTTTTAGTTGAATGCTTCATTCATGTTTTGCATGCAATTTCAATTACTTTTTCTATCACTCAGTGTCACCATGCATTTCACTCTCCTAGTTGCTTTCAGTTGCCTGTCAGTGAGTCAGACCAACTTTGGCTGGGCTCTCCCTTCACCAAGACTACATTGCACACTCTAGGGAAGGAAGGCTCACCTTCCTCCCTAGAAATGGGCATTCCTACCTAGCACTAGCCTCCAAGACTATTTTTCACATTTCTGGAGGACAATGGCTACTTGGCCCAAGGAATTGCGCAAACCTATCCCTGGGCCAGCAGTCCTTCCCAACTATAATTGCACATTGCAAAATCTCAGTAGCCAGTTTCCTAACTAGATTGTGCATTTCACTAATCTACCAATCATTCCTACCTCCTAGATAGCCCATACTTCCTTTTTCACAGTTTGGGTAGCCAATCACCCAGTCTCCAAGTAAAATTTGTGCAATCTTGCTCATCAGTTTCCCAGGTATGTGTTGTGTCTTTCCCTGGATTTGCTTTGTTTCCACTGGCATATTTCTTTCCATGCATGCTTCTTGTTTTCAGATCTTTCAGGTGTTCATCTATCTCAATGGATTCCAAGAGAACAAGATCACAAGACACTGATGGAGTTATAGCTGGAGCAGCAATTGAGCAGGTGTCGTCTAGTGTACCGATCTATGAAGATACGAAGCCGTATCTAAACAAAGACATCAAACTGAAGTGGCAAGCATTAATAGGAACTCTTGGGGAAGGCTTCGAACACTATCAAGTGTATGTGAACATTCACAAGTCCAACTTGTACAAGATTGCATGAAGATACCCCACGTTCCCATGCATGGACATGATTCACTAGATCGTTTCTCACACTGACCCCGAGACGATGACCTTGAGCAGTGTTAGTGGGACGAAGCTTGCAACCTTCTAGGCACGAGATTATGATCAGATGTATTAGATGTTAGAGCCCACAATTGTCATGAGTTCTCAATTTAGCTTACCGAATAACAGAGGTAACTCTGAAGACATTCTGAAGGATTGGGTAAAGGAGCCAACTCATTTTAGGATGACACCCAACCAAATATACAAGACAAAGATATTGAGGAAGGCATACCAATACTTCGTCATATTCACATGTCGACTGAGTGGCCAAGCAAGCACCGAAACCTTTCCTCAGAGTTGGGTGATCGCGTTGGACCAACTAGCTAGAGAAGGAAGACCATGCAATTGGTCCGACATACTGGCTCACCAGCTAAAGGAACAAGTCACGAAGGCTCGACAGTCACCCGAGGGTATGCATGTAGAGATTTATATGTTCGTTTACATCCTAGATGCAGTTTGTACCCGAAATGAGTTCTCGGGCTTTGAGTAGGCATGGTCACTGGCAGAGACTATTGTGAATACATATTTCAATTTATTTTCCGAATGTAGATTTAGGGGAGTAATCATATGGTTGTCTGACCATTTTGTCACCCCAGTGTATAGGTTCATATTCAAAAAGGATCCATTGTGCATTTCGAAGGAAGAAATGGAGGAATTATTAAGCATTGCAGATCGGAATCCTTCACCGTCCAGCACTTTCATCCAAATGTTTAGTGTGGAGAAGCATCCTCGTGTTCTGCCAAATTTTTCCTTGGACGTACTTGTCATGTAGGAAGTAGTGTACCATATTTCAGCAGGATTGATAGCTAGGCTGTAATGGAAGAAGAAGGCATCTTGGCCCACTTTTCCATTCCGAATTGGGTTATATGAGATTTGGAGTATCAATCAAGCAGATGTCGAAGCAGAACAAATGAAGAAGTACTCGTATGACCCACATTGCATTGTGAAGGATCACTACATGAGAGTTCAATTAAACTGGATCCATGGGGAATTTCAATGGGCCAAGGAAAACTCATGGAGGTATTGCTACAATTCCTCTGGACCCAATGAATAGGTCAGCTTCGACATTGAGTGGTTAGCAAAGCAGCATGAAGCAACATCACAGAGAGCAACAACAACAGTAGCAGTAGTAGCAGCAACCGAGGCCGTAGAGCCAAGCATAAATGTGCATGAAAAAGGGAAGAGGAAGATTATCGACCGCATGGAAGAGGAGTAAAGATGCAAGTTTCGAGCAGATCCACTTGTAGAACAAGGCTATTCAGGCAAAGAGGTAGTAGTGCGATAAGTGAATCGTGTGAAGGCAAAGGGATAAGAAGATAATGTAAGAAGCAGAGAAGGAGTTACATGAGTTGAGGGAGAAACTTCGAAAGGAACAAGAGTTGTACCAACATGAGAAGGAAACACAATAGCAATAGATATAGCAGGGGGCACATCACGTGTAGACAAACGAAGAAACACTCGTCCAAGTAGTTGATTCAACTGAAAAGATGGCATCAGGTGAATAGGGTGAACCATCGTAGGGGCAAGACTTTGATCATGAGATAGAACAGGCACTTGAATAGTTGGATGTAAACATGGAGTAGCAGGGATTGGAACAAGACACCTACCTCATGCCTCACCACAAAGTGGTCAACTCACTCACTTCATTTTATCTTGATGATGAGCAAGTCTCAAATGACCAAGGAGGCACTGAGATCCTTGGTGGTCAGCCAGAAATAGAGATGCATAGCATCTCCTTTGAAGAATATCATCATAGAGTTGTGTAGTCTCAGAGAGTACTGACTCTAGAGGACCAAACATCCCCTGTGCAAGTTGAAGAAAAAGTGATCGTGACTAATGTGCACAAGCATCCAGCCACTTTTACCGATGCAACTAGAGTGTATGTCGAAGCCACTAGCTCAAGTGTGTGTTTCCTCATAGATGAGAGTGAGCGAATGGCGTAGGAACTACAGGTGGCCAAGCAAGGATGGGACTTGCTGACAATGTCCACTTGAGCTAAACTTAAGAAGGCAATACTAGGTGAAGTATTGTCCCTTGATACAGTTATGCAAGCATTGTACTCCAAGTTTGGTACCATGCACCAAGCAGTTGTTCATCTCCATTGATGGAAGTAATGATGTGCAAGAAGAGCACGCATCTTGAAGAACATACATGATGTTCTTGATAACATGTAAGCATGGACGATGAAGTACAAGGGAGCCCTACTTCACTTTCCAAAGATGATGAAGGCCAATGCAGTCAAGCTGCAAGCATGTATCCCGAGTCAAATCCAGAACTATGAAGACCTACCACAACTCATCACTACCATACAAGCTTCCCTTGCATGAGTATTCAAAATCATGGATGTTATAGTGCACACTCATGCGATCCCATCACTTGGGACTCTCACCCAAGCGAAGACAAAGAAGCAGGTCTAACAGGAGCTTGACTCATACTTCGACGAGTTGATGTGCACCGCGACCAGCCCAAAGTTGCCTATCAGCGCAAACATCATGCGCAATTATGTTGCTGGTCTGACCACATTGATAAAAATGATGTTCATGCTTTTAGATGAGATGGATAGAGGAGCTCAAGTAGGGTACCCAGATGCTATGGAGGCAAGGTTCAGGTGATGGACGTCATAACAGAACACATCGACACTATCAAGGACTACCAATCTTGGCATCAATATGTCACTATTGATCAACATGAGGATGTTAAGCAGTTGGACTTCTATGGTTTTCTAAGTCCGAATGATGACTAGTTTGGCTTGTTCAAGCCATTGTTCACATGGTACATGTGTATTGTAATGTTGAGTCATGTCAAGTGTAAGTGAAGTCTCAATAGTGGATGTAACAGTCATAGATTAGGTGAAAATTCATGAACGTAGTTGAATGGTCACAAAGGGGATGTCAATGGTCACCCCACCATATGCTATAAATTTTCTGATCCAATATCTTTTGCATATATATGTGTTAAAGCATTACATGCATAAATTGTAGCTTAAACTGAGAATTTAATGTGCACATGAGAGAAGAGGAGAAGCACATAAAGCATGAGAGAAGACAACGAAACTTGATAATGGATTTCGTTCAACTTAGACTACATCTTTGGGCCTTGCTTGATCAATGGGGAGGCCTTCATTCACTAAGTGGCATGAGAAAGAAGAGTACAAGAATCAGTTACAAAAAGGAGTTTTATACCTCCATACTGAAAGAACGGCCAAAAAATGTAGAACTCTGATGGAGAAACGGACATCGCCATTGCATTCATGGCATCGAGAAATGCTAAAAACATATAAAATTTGTCAAAATTTGACAAAGTGAAAATCTAGACCACTTGCAAAAACCTGCCTCGAACTACATCCGCTCCCTCCTCTGTCTGGGCGCATTGATCAATTGTTTTTAAATAAAAATTTGGCAGCGGGCATCACAAGCACTTCGTTGGGTGAGTTGGTTGGAGATATGGTTATTATGGAGGAGGTCGCGTGGTCAAACCCCGCCTCCTCCTTTTTTTACATAACAAATATTTATTTTTAAAAGGGTTAGGTTGGGCTCGCCTTGAGCGGCCCGCCCATCCCACCTACCGCCGACTCCCATGGTTGTTTTGGTATTAATGGCAGTTCATTTTTAGAGTGGGCATGGTTGGGTCCGCGTCCCAAGGACTGGCCCACCACCCGTTATGCATTGTTCAATGGTTTCATGAGAGGGGCCGAGGGTAGTGGCCTGCTCCTCCACTAACATATTATGTGGATAAGGTTGGGGTGACAGGGTTCGTGGCCCGCTGCCCTTTTTTTTTAATATTTTTCTGTTAAATAAAACAACCTGGCCATTTTTGAAAATTCAGATTTTGACCGAAGGAGTCATTTTAACCAGGTGACAATTTCGCCCAAAATTTGGCTGGAGTTGGCTGGATTCCATCTACTGGAAAAATCCCAAATTGTGTCTTCATTAATCTTGCCGAGTCAGCAAAAGTCAACCCAACTTTGACTACCTCTATCTTCCTCATTCGGACTCGGATTGGAGTGTTGTTCACACCATTGGAATCAGGGTGACGGACACTTCAATTTGATGTCAAGTTAATCATCTTTCCATCACTTTGAATTTTAAGCCTTTTCCATGCCACTAGTGTCTGGAGATCCTCCTGGATCAATCCTCCTTTTTGAGGATATTTTGGACTGCCAAAAGCTTTATCAGTCAATTCACAAGTGAGGGAATTATTCCTCAATCTTTATTTTTCCAGCCATTTTTCCTTGCTAGGTTGCATCCCCTTGAAACCAATTCGAAGGTATTCCACATCTCCTCGTCATGAAGTACTGGTCCTTTTGTCAAGGATGATGTCCTCAGGTAACTCATCGAGATACTCTAGTGCAAAGCCATCAACTGTAGGAACTGTGCTCATCTCTTCGGCATCCATAATCAATGGTGGCTCATACATCTTTAAGTTTTCCACATTCATTGTGGAGTACATTTGCATATATACCGGCAAATCCAGGTAGAAGGCATTGTTTCAAATATTCTCCAAGATGGTGAATGGACCATACCGGATTGGTCACAAATTCTTCCCTTCTCCCTTCATCTTGTCCTTACTGATATGGAACCACACTTTGTCGCTCACTTGAATCAACTGGATCTGCTGAATGAACCGGTGCACTTTGTCCCTATCATCACGTCCACTTGAGTCATCTTCCCTTCCCAAGACCATATCAAAAGGGTCTTTTGGCATGTAGCCAAAACATGTCTCAAATGGTGAACAATGCATAGATGAGTGCACTACTCGATTGTAGGAATGTTGCACATATGGAAGATGCTCATCTCACAACTTAGGATGTTTCCCACAATAGCCTTGCAACAAGTGTACCACGGTGCGGTTGACAACCTATGTCTGTCCGTCAGACTGTGGGTTAAATTTCATGCTTCTTTTCAACTTGGTGTCCATCATCTTCCACAAGCTGGTCTAAAACTCTCTGAGAAAGCAAGAGTCCCGATCTGACACAATCGATGTGGGAAACCCAAAATGGACCCAAACATGCTGAAAGAAAAGATAAGAAGACGGCTATGTAGTGATCTGCTTTTTACAAGGCATTAAAATACACATCTTACTAAAATAGTCAACGATGACATACAAATAGTTGTGAATTTTTCTAGAAAAAGGCAAACCTCATACAAAATCCACCAACACACTTTCCCATGGACGACTTGGAATAGGGAGTGGTGTGTAGAGCCCGAGTTTTCTATTAGAGGGATTTGAAACAAAACATGTCACACATACCTTTACATAGCTAGTCACAATTTTCTTCATATGAGGCCAAAAACAAAATATTTGTACATCACACAAAGTTTTTTCAACACCAAAATGCCCAGACACAAGTGAGGTGTGGGCATCCCGAATTACATTTACCCTTTCCCCTGTGGGTATGCACAATTTATCAGGGTGATACAACGGTTTCTCCCTACAAGTGATAGTTGTCCACCTATGAACCATGGGTTAGTTTTTCATAAATCTCCTTAAATTCATCATCGTTCATATTGTTCAACATAACTTTCAAAAGATAATGAAGCATTATTTAAAATAACAAAAGCAAAAATAGGAGGGAGATATATCATATCAGCCACTTTGTTGCTAGTGCCCTTCTTATACTTTATTACCAGATGAAACTATTGAAGAAAACCCATCCACCTGAAATGGCAAGATTGCTACAACTTGGTTTTTGACTGAAGATACTACAAGGACTGATGATCCATATGGATGATGGTCTCCTTGTCGTTCAGGTAGTGTTTCCACTTTTTCACACTCTAGACCAAGGCATATATCTCCTTGTCATAAGTGGGATAGTTTATCACAGCGTGAGAGAACTTCTCTGAATGGTAACATATCGGCTTCTTTTGGTACATCAGTACAATCCCCATGGCATATCCGTTGGCATATGTATCGATCTCAAATCACTGTTGGAGATTTGGTAAGGCCAAGACCGGTGTAGTGCTAATATTTTCTTTCAATGTTTTGAAGGAATTTTGCTTGCTTCCTCCCCATTGGAGGATTTTCTTTACACTTGTCAATGCATGTAAAGGTGTTGTAATAATAGAGAAAGTGGCAATAAATATCCTCCAATATTGTACTACACCCAAAAAGTTGTGAACCTTGGTTACGCTAGTAGGCTTAGGCCAATTTACAATTGCTTCAACTTTAGAAGGACCAATTTTTAGCTGATCATGACCAACAATATGACCTAGGTAAACCAAAGAGGTTTTCCCAAACTCACACTTTGACAATTTTACATAGAGTTTTTCTTTTTTCAATACATCAAGCACTTTCTTCACATGGCATACATGTTCAATCCAACTTTTACTAAAGATAAGAATATCATATAGATATATGAGAACAAATTCATCAATGAAAGGCCTAAAGAGATCATTCATGACACTCATGAAATTGGTTGGAGTGTTGCAAAGTCCGAATGGCATCACCATCCATTCGAAAAACCCCTGTTTGGTCTTGAAGGAGGATTTCCACACATCCTGCTCTGCAATTTGGACCTAGTGATAACCACTATGCAAATCCAATTTGGTGCAATAGATATCATTCTTTAACTGATCTAATAAGTCATAAATTCGGGGAAGAGGGTAACGATTTTTCACTGTGATTTATTTAGTGCTCGGTAATCCACGCACATCCTCCATGTGTCATCTTTCTTTGGCACTAGGACAATTGGTGAGCTGCATGGAGAAGTGCTCAGTCTGATGACCCCTTGGTTCAATATTTCCTCTGCCTACTTTTTGATCTCCTCCATCTCAATGGTCTACATACTTTACATGCCAATATTTGGTAAAGGAGCGTCTTGTTGCAAATGGATCTCATGTTGGATTTCCCTCTTTGGAGGAAATCCCCTTGGTTCCTGAAACATCTTATCATAGTTAGAAATTAATTCACATAATTCCTTTTTATGCACATGATCACAACCCTGTAAAGCATCGGATAATTCTGCATCTTTTCCCCTTACAACCATAAGCATGCAACCCTTACTGGAATTCACCAACCTCTTCATTTGCCCTGCATTTACAAGGTTGGCATTGATTTTACTTTGAATAGCTCAATTCTCTTTCGTTCATTAGGAAGAGACTCATCTATTGAGCTAGTGCCTTAATTGTAGGAATTTACAGGGTAAGTTCCTCAGACAGAACACCAAAGGACACCGCTCACAAACAGATCACAGATCAATACACCAGTATTTTGACGTGGTTGAAACCCTGAAAGAGGGAAACAGTCCACGCCCTGAGCCAACGCGGCCACTTCAGGAAATTTATTAATAAAAGAATTAAAATTTACATAATCTTCTCTCGTGAACGGTTAACCTACAAATGACCCTCCATGCGCTTTAAATAGAATTCATGGACCCAATCGGGTGTTAAGCCACGAATCAAGTGTCGGTAATACCGAGGAGAGAATGAACCATTGGATCACTACATATCATGACCGTCGGATTGTAAGTTACAAATGTACATAGTAAAGAAACACACTTTACCTAACTCTATACTAGACCAAGTTATACTTAACTATTCCTCTGTGTCTGAATATCCTAACATCCCCCCTTAAGAACAACTTGGCATAGGATTGAAGGATTTACAAATATGATAAAATAGGAGAAGGAAGGAGGCGCTAGAGCCTATCCCCCCTTAGTGACAACTTCTTGAACTCCAAACATAAATCGAAGTTTAGTAAACTTCGCCTCTGTGAGAGCCTTTGTAAAGATGTCTGCAACTTGATCATCTGTTGAACAATATTGCACTTCAAGAACATGGTCATGAATGAGCTTTCTGATGAAGTGCATGTGTAGTTCAATGTGTTTGCTACGCTGATGCTAGATTGGATCTTTGCATAGTTGAATGGCACTTTGATTATCACACCAAAGTGTAGTCGGATGCTGCTGCTGAAATCCAAACTCTGATAGGATCTGACGAAGCCACAAGGCTTCCTTACTAGCTTCTACGGCACCACGATACTCTACTTCTACTGAAGAAAGAGAAGGCAGCTTGTTTCTTGCAAGCCCATGTAATAGTTCCTGAACCAAGAGTGAACACATAACCGGCAGTAGACTTCTGATCATCAGGCTCACCAGCCCAATCAGAATCAATGAAACCAACCAATAGAGGAGATGCTTCGGCATTGTAATGAATGCCAAACTGAGTTTTACCTCGAACATAACAAAGTATTCTTTTAGCTACTTTCCAATGACTTTCACGTGGGGTTTTAATAAACCAAGCAATAATACCAATAGCAAAGGAAAGATTAGGACGAGTATGGGTTAGATACAAAAGTTTTCCTACAAGTTGATGCTATAAGGTAGCATCAACTTCAGGGGAAGTACAATTGACTGAAAGTTTGACTCCAGACTGAAAGGGAGAAGGAGCTGGCTTACAATCTTCCATGTGAAAAAAGCGTAGAAGATCACAGCCATACTTGGATTGGGAGAGGAAAATACCTTCCTTGGACTGCAAGACTTGAAGACCGAGAAAATAATGTAAATGTCCTAAGTCTGTCATTTCAAACTTCTTTTTAAGGCTGGACTTCACATGGTTAATAAGGTTGGGATCACTAACAGTGAGGATAAGATCATCAACATAAAGAACAAGAATGATAAGAGACTTGCCCTCTTTCTTGGTGTAGACAGTATGGTCAGAATGACACCTATAAAAGCCAGATTCTCTAAAAGAAAGCTATCCATTTTGGCATACCAAGCCCGAGGAGCTTACTTGAGACCATAAAGGGATTTCTTAACCCGACATACAAGACTGGAGTCTGTTTGTATAAACCCAATAGGTTGTTCCATATAGATTTCTTCATGCAGATCCCCATGCAAGAAGGTGGATTTAACATCCATCTGTTCGACTTCCTATTTAAAAGAGGCAGCAAGGGAAAGAACAAGGCGGACAGAGTTCATTTTGGCAACAGGGGAGAAGCTTTTAGTATAGTCAATGCCTTCAACTTGTGAAAAGCCTTTAGCAACAAGACGAGCTTTATGTTTATCAACTTTCCCATCTGGTCCATACTTGGTTCTATAAACCCATTTACATCTAACAAGTTTTCGTCCCTTTGGTAGACGAATAATATCCCATGTATCGTTTTCCAATAATGAACGATATTCTTCATTCGTAGCTGCGTCCTAATCTGGATGGCCTGAAGCTTCTACAAAGGTGTCAGGATCATAATTGGTTGAGACTTGAGCCAGTAAAGAAGAGGCTCTTTCAAACTGAGAACGTGTACGGCGTTGATCTGTAGGATCATCGGCAAGATCTCCTGCTACATCCCGAGTAGACCGGACCCATTTTGGAAGTGAAGGAGCTGAAGGAGGATCCTGAGAAGGTGGGGGAGGATTGTCATCCTCACTTTCATCATCTGAAGAAGAAATATGTTCAAAAGTAGAAGAGATAGAGAG